>JAVDBV010000860.1:0-10851 GCA_032619315.1 Piper longum
TATATATTATACTGTGTTGTTTTTAATAGGTCGTCCCCTTATTGCACTTTTAGGGGAGACTCTGCCCATTTTATTCCAGGATTTGTTTGTAAATTTAGTTGCTATTTTAATTATTTTTGGTGTGGCAATTGTCATGACATTCATGTAGCATCCTACTAGAGTTTTTCATTTCATTCATACATTATTTGCGCATTAGCGGCATACTCCATCTTGAGACGTCGAGAGGGTTATATCGTAGCCGTCTAGGTTTTGGGTCAATCAAATTAATCGGTTTACGAGTAGTTTGATCCATTATAGCGGTACCGGTCCGGGTTGCGAGTGAACCGGATGGGGGTGTGACACTTGCACCCAAACTTAAATTTCCCTCCCTTCTTGCCCTAGAGACGAAGGAACTAAATCAATTCCCTTGCGCCTAGTCACATGCCTAGCCATTTCGCTAGCTGTGGTTTTGCTTGGCAAAGCCGGCATAAAGGCACCCTTCGAGTGTCCTTGTAGTTGATCTAGAAAATTACCTATAAATTCCCCCACAATTCAACCCTTTTTACCCTTTGGTTGCCTTCTCTGACCTTCTCTCCTTCCCCCTTTCTCTCCACTTCATCTCAACCCTTCCTAGCCTTCTCCAGCCCTCTCCACACTAGCCTAGCCCTAAAAGTGGTAGGTCTTGGGGTAGGAAACCCCAGGCGACCTCCTCCTAGCCCCTTGTGAGGTAAAAGGTCTCACTTTTGTCATCATTCCTGGCACTTTTGTGCCTGTTTTGTACTTTGTTTCTATGTTTGGACTATTATTGTATTTTTTCCATCTTGATATCTATGGTAGGTACATAGGACTTAATGTCATTATTTTTTCTCATGTGTAAAAATAGTTATGCTTTATACATTTGGATATTTAAGTCATCATGCACTGTTTCGATATAACGATGATATCTCATATTGTAGATGTTCATCTTTCATGATTATTATTATCTTTTTCTCATGATGGATAGCTATACATGTTGCATTGGGGATGTTTTGTATGTCTAAACTTGTATGAAATTGGTGAAAGGTGAGAGTTTTACTATTTCTAGCAACCCAGCTAGCACTTTCACAAATTTTTAGACTATATTGTACGTCTCATTTTGCTGCAACCTTTTACATGATTCTAGTCCAGTATGTAAGCTAACATATGAAAAATTGCCAAACTAAATAAAAGTCACTAAGGGCTTAAACATAACCCCCAAAGCTGACTTGTGCTAGTTATGTGATTGCTATGTTATATAATGCTCTATGATTGTGCTCCTTGTTGAGCTTGTTAAAAGATTTATTAAATCTATAAAAATCAAATAATGACCTATTAAGTGTATAATTGAAACTCAGCAAAACTAGGCTCAACTAAAAATCATTTAGGAAGCCTAGTTTTTTGGTTGTGAAATAGCCTCATGTTTTACTCAAACCTTAGGTTATATTCCTATTCCATCATCTTTAAAATTTGATGGCTTTAAGTTGGGTAGATTTTCCTCTAGAAATTTCCCAGGCTGTGTAGATTAAGTCTGCTCCAAAAATATATATGCCAATGTCGTCTACTTCCGGAATTCTTTAGATCAAGATAATTTAAATCTTGCTCTCAAAGTTTATCAAATTATGGTCCAAGGTGTTGGCTAACCTCCTATCCTACCTAGGCCCATTTGGAGTCTCCATGCTAATGAACGAACCTTAGGAAAATTGTTGTCTGACCCAGAAATGGCCAACACCTTAGCCTTGCCTTAGTTGGCCTTGTTTATGGAGTTGTCCCATAAGCCAGCCCATTATGATTTTTTAGTATGATCCTTAGGATGTAAGGGCTCATTAGTCCAAATCTCAGCCTATTTGGGCACAGTTTGTCCTATGGAAAAAATTGTTCGGTTAAGGTTGCTTGATTAAGGTAGGGTTAAACCCTAACTGTGTAATTATCCACTAAGTGTACTTTTAACCCTAAACCCTAATTAAATTACCTTATGAAATTTAACAAGTAATTAAGTAAAATATCATTATGTCTCTCATAGTTGATGAGCATGTGTGGAGGCCTTATGTAACACCCCAATTTGGCCCAAAAAGATGGACCGAATTGTGATATTATAAGTTAGAACCTACTCGTTGGGCTATTGCGTACAGACTTTATAGAAGCGGATCTCAACCCTCTATGGAAGCTTAAGACAGACACTAGGTTTGGTTTTCATAGAATACGTGCATAGTTTCTACTATGAAGGTGAATCTTAGACTTAAAGGATTCCTATATGAACACCCATAGACGTAAAAGAGGCAGAACCACCCCTACGACTATGAACGGTGACTTTAAAAATATGATGATCACTCCCAACTATAGAAGAAGCATACCCCCGCTATAGTTTTTGAGGTTGCATGTTGTTACGTGTATCATATTTTTACTACTTAGTTCAAGTGATTGGCTTAGGTGCTCTTATTAGTTACATGAAGATGATGCGAGTATTTAAACAAGGGTCATGGTTACCTGTTCCACATACCCTATGCGAACAATAATTAAAGTATAAGAGAATTACACCGCATCATCGAGTATCAAGCATCAAACCCTAATACCCGGAATTCACGTGGGTCTTCAAGTGGTGTGAACCGTAAGCTCCTACATCCACGTTACTCTAATACACAAACAGCTGCAGCCAAATACGTTTCGCGAACCTAACTTAGCTCCTCGTCATGTTTCAAGACTCTGGGGCTTATATACCTTGCAGACGATGGTTAGTCTTTCCCCAAAGTATTAAAACTCCACAGCAAAATATAATAATATAAAGATAAAACATGTTGGGAGAACCATCATAGCATACATTTGGATCATGCAAGGTTCACATAGTTAGGACATATGCCCGTTATATATTCATACATAAAATAATGCTTAAAGCAAACAACATAACGTAGGGCCCCTGCCACCACTGCCACTATGTCATTTGATCCATGCACCTAGGCTAGCCAATGCCAAGGAACCTCACCTAAATATAGTAGAAAACAACATCAGTAATCAAATAAATTTGATTACCAATCCGAATAACTATTAGTAAATAGAAAGCTGGAAAATGAGTATTCCATTACCCACGAAAACTTATAAAACTTTAAGAATGTTTCACACAAGGTGATAAGCAAATATACTTGAGCAATTGCAAGTTCGCATGCACGACTCATAATCATATTCATACATACATACAGTGCTTACGCCCTCACACTTTCCATATCACCCGCCACGGTACTCGAGTGGCAAAAGGAACAATTAAGTTAGTGCTACAAATTTCGCAAATATGTTGTGTTACACAAGACCCTTATACACCACACTACCTTAGGGTTTGAAGGAATACTAGTCTGGTCCATGCATATCTCTATACTGCTCACTCTCTTATTCGTGAAATCCATAAAATTGCGCGTACTTATATATTAGGCTTGGGAAGAGGCTTATATCATATATTTCTGGAGCTTCAGTTCGAAAATCAAAAAATGGTCTCATCCTTATAGTTTATTAAACATGTGTAAAAAACATGACTAAATGGCCTGACATTGGAGGGATCTGATAAAACACCGCCGTTATTGTCCTTTGTCTAAAACACGGTTAAATTCGACACGCAAGGAGTCAAGCAGAGATCAATCAGAGGAGAGTCCTATGGACCTGTGTGAATAGAGCGCCGTACTCTAGTCGGTGAGCTCACCCGTGATACCTAGCATGGAGATTGAACCAAATAAGAATCGCGCCACATCAGCACACAAAACAAAGCAAAGCCTTCACACAAGCTCAACACTTAACAACACTTAATTCTCTTAATTAGGTCATAAGTAAAGTGTTAAACTTTATTAGGTAACTTACTTAAGGTTTTGGTTCGATATTCACTTAGTGAGATTTAATCAATTATGTGGTTTTTAATCGAATGAGCCTACCATACGATTTTTCGGACAAGCCCAAAAATGTCCAAATAGGCTGAAATTTATATAAGTTGTCCCTTACACTGTAAGGTTCATTAATAAATTCTACCATGGCTGGCCCATGGACCAATCAAGGAGAATGACGCCCATTAAATTTGGCCCCATGGTACTGGAACAATATTCCTGGGCTATGCACCAATTTTGTAACTATTGGATCATGGGCTAGACAACTCCAAATGGGCTTGGGTCAGTGGGCCTAGTTAGCTAACACACTTATTTTGATCTCAATAAGATTTAGTTCAAATTTACTTTGTATATGGGTCTGATTATATTTTACAATTTGGATCACTAGATGGGCTATTTCTAGAACTATCTGAACCTTAACGGATTTGAAATTCAGAAATAAAATTGGCAACCTACCCAAATGGCCCCAAAATTAATAAAAGTGCTACTTAAATATAGGGTAAGGTATGGACCAAGTTTTATTAAAATTTAACGCCGTTAATCTATTTTAAGGTAATTTTAAACTAGAGTGAAAAACTAGGGTTTTCTTTCAACATCTTTACACTATCTCGGTAACCACCAATTAAACTTATATATATGATTTTCAAACGTTCCAAAAATTTATATATTTCAAGTAGACAAAAATTATGGTTTCATATAATTTTACAAGATTTATTAGTTTAAAATTCATGGCTTAAAATATCACACAATCACATATCATACTCATAGTCATAAACACAGGAAATATACATTGTATTTATGGGTTCTGTTCATGATTATTTAGTGGTTATATATGATTAAAATTTTACTGTAAACTCATGAAATTAACATGAAAAATATAGCATGTTGTGCATCAACAGATCCAACAATGTCAGAGAGTAAAAATTGGAGAAAATAAACACTTATATCACCACAATGGTCCAAGTTGCCACCTTTCCTCAACTTTTACCCTCATGCATTCAAATTATATGTCATGTAAGGTAAAATACACAACAACAAAGTTGTAGAGCTATATGTTATGAGTGTAAAAAAATAATAATTGTGTAAATTGGACATCATAATAGCAAGATATGATTTTTATACTGAAATTGTGCATTTTAGTGACATAAATACATTATAAAAATCATATCTATTTATTTAATTAGAAAAAAACAATAAATTAATACAAAAAATTATCATAAAATCCATATATACACTATAAAAATATTCTAAAAATAAATACATGGAATAATATAAGTAATACAGACAAAAAACAAGCAATAGTGGCAGCACAAACCTGATGCCAACAAGTGAAGACCAAGGGGAGGTCTTTTGAGGCATCCAACCTCAAAACCTACCACCCAAGGTTTCTAGCATCATGGAGGGGGTTTCTTGGAGCCCTTAAGAGGAAGAAGGAGGCCAAGGAAAGTGAAAGAAATTGGTTGGAGGAGAAAAGAGAAATGGTGAAAAGGTGAGGGAAGGGGCGGATTTTATTGAAGAAGGGTGGTGATGTCATAGGCATGGGCACTATACCTAAAGAGGTATGGGTTGGCTTGGTGATGTCATAGAGGTATGGGTATCATACCTCGAGAGGTATAGGTGTCATACTATAGAGGTATGAGTGTCATTCCTATAGGGTATGGGTGTCATACCTAAGGGGTATGGGTGCCATACCAATAGGAGTATGGGTGCCATACCTATAGATGTATAATTTGGGTTGGGTTATCTAAAAGTCGGTTGGGTTAGCTAAAAGTGGTATGGGTTGGGTTATCTCAAAACCCAAAAATTTAGGATTTTTATCCTAAAGCAATCGGGTCCACTTTGGGAATTGCATTACATATTCCAAAAGGGGTTAGGACGGTCTGAAAGGTTATCAAACACACGGTAAGCACACAAAAGACATACGAAGGACACACTCTTAACATCTAATTATATACGATTAAATTGGACCAAACATTATAAAGCCGGGCGTGCCGCATTCAAATAGGCATACTGAACGCAGAAAGCGGCTAAGGCCGAACAACTTAGAGCATATCATATATAAACCACGACAAGAAGGGCCCTACTAACCCGATTCAGGAAACAACTGAACTGGTTGTAAAACCGTCGGGCAGACAGCCCAGGTTTTACACCTTACCTCGTTTTGCATGCTATTGTGATCCGAATTTTTTTTGGGTTTCATTTCTTTATTAGGATATGCAAATCGAGCTCACTGAGTAAGAATGAGGAGTTGCACTCATCCAGGTTTACACAACTCTTATGCTTCATCTTTTATTAATTCCTTAACTGAGCTTTTCAATGAGTATTAGGCTTAGGACAGAGTGGGAGGGGTTCTATCGAGATCCTTCGGATGTCTGACTATTTCGCCGAGTTTTTCAAAGTTTAATAAAACTTCAAGGCTGAGATCCCTCGATAACTTTTGAAAGCTAAGCTCTAGAAATCATATCATAAAAGTCTCTACCGAAGCCTATTATATAAGTATACGAGGGTTTACGATTTTATGATCGCGAGAGAAATATGCAAAGAAATAAGAATTGCACTAGTTATTATTTACACCCTAAAGTACTCCTATGTACGAGGGAATTATATAACACAACATATTTTTTGAATTTGTAGAAGTAACTTAACACTATTCTCATGTCATCTGACTATCATGATGGGCGATATATGATAAGTGTTTATGTACATGAATGTTGTCATATTTGAATGTCCACTTATGTTTATATGAACTAATCTTGTTTGCTGCCTTATGGAGCTTTTGTTGAAGTTTAAAGATTTTCCATGGGTAACTGAGTACCCATCACCAAGTACCTATTTGCCAGTCTTGAAATATCAGTTGTAATTTCAAACTAGTAATCAAACTGATTACAAGCGTGTTTCCCTATATTTATGTAGGTAGGGTCTCGTGGTGTTGTCTTGCTATGCATACAGTTCAGTGGATTGTAGTCATGGCGAGGGTCCCTCATGTTTTTTGTTTTTCATATTCAGATTTGTTATGGATTGTATTATTTTGTAGGATGTGCCCTGAATTTCTCTAAGACAATGTATGATTTTGGAGTTGTGCTTATATTGGATTCCATATATGTGTATTGTTATTATTATTTTATCATTATTGGTGTGCAACATAATAACTTTTGGGCAAAGTCTATCTTATGCAGCTGTGTATAAGCCTCAAAATGCTGGAACATGATGTGGAGCACTTAAGGTGAGCAAAACTTATTTGGATGCAGATGTATGTGTGCCAAAGTAATGTGGATAGAATAGCATATAGTTCATACCTCATGAACATCCACGTGAAGACCGAGTATTAGGGTATGAAGCTCTGATATTTGGAGAATGCCACTATGTTTTAATCTTAATTGCTGTATATGGAAAACATGTAACCACGATTCAATGTATTTAATATTACACTCATCATCTAATAATAAGCTACTAACTCAAATACTAGAGAAAAGTATAATAACTGGATCATGCATCTGCATTTTTAAAAATTTGACCTTTTAACTGCATTAGGGGTGTTACCTTCATGTAGCTTAGAGTGATCATTAGATATGAAAATCACTCTCTTAATTGTAGGAAGGTGCTGACTCTTTTGTGACTCTCATATCATGAGCCCAAAAATTAGGATCGCTCCTATGAATGTAAAATCATTATGCATTATAGGAAGGTCTTGAATTAGCATGCATTGTAGCAAGTTGGAGGCAAAGAATAGCTCTAATTGCACATGTTATGGGCTTGGAGTGCTTCCCCAAATCATGTCCTGTCCCATACCATAGGCTTGTAACAAAGTGATTTTTTTAATTTGTAGTACCATTGGTACTATGTATTCAATTGCTTGCATCATTGCGTCGACATATTCAAAGCTTACCAACTTGTTATTGTATTAAAGAAGAGGACGAGGGATGGAAGAAAGAATATACATTCATGGTGAGGAGGATGAGGTAAAAAAAGGCTAAGGGCAAAATAATATATAAGTTATTTTTTACTTCTTTTATAATGCCAACTTTTCTTTGCCATTAGAAAATAATTATTTGAAATGAGTATATATTGTTCTTTTTGGCATTTGAACATGATAAATATATTGATTTACGTTATTTTAATGTATGTAAAATTAAAAGAAAAATAATATTCTTACTTGATTTGTGGAGCCAATTATAAAATCATTAATTCTAGAGTCACAAATATAGTTTGACTCAATTAGTCATGGAGTGTCATGCCAATTCGAGTTTATTGAGTCAAAATAGAGTTAACTTTAAAGTATGTTAAATTAAAAAGAAAAATAATATGTTTTAACATATTTTATTACTTGATTCAGGAAATCAATTATAAAATCATCAATTATAAAGTCATAAATATAGTTTGACTCAAATAGTCATGGAGTGTCATGCCAATTCGGATTTATTGAGTCAAAATAGAGTTAACTTTAAAGTATATGAAATTAAAAGAAAGATAAATTGTTTTAATATGTTTTATTACTTGATTCAGGAAGCCAATTATAAAATCATCTATTATAAAGTCACAAATATAGTTTGACTCAATAAGTCATGGAGTGTGGTGCCAATTCCGGTTTAGAGTCAAAATAGAGTAAAGTTTAATGTATGTGAAATTAAAAAAAAATTATTTTAATATATTTTATTACTTGATTCAGGGAGCTAATTATAAAATCATTTAATATAAAGTCACAAATATAGTTTGACTCAATAAGTCGTGGAGTGTTGTGCCAATTCAACTTTATTGAGTCAAAATAGAGTGAACTTTAAATTATGCGAAATTTAAAAAAATAATATATTTTGATATATCAGGGAGCCAATTATAAAGTCACACAGCATAGAGTCACAAATATAATTTGACTCAATAAATCATAGAGTGTCCTGCCTATTCAAGTTTATGAGTCAAAATAGAATTTTAAAGTTATGATAAATAAAATAAATTATAACATAATAAAAAATGTTCTCGATTAATAAGGTGCATATATAGCCATAAACAAGTATCTAGAACATCCATCAATACTTAAAGAATTAAAAATCTTGTACGTATAATCGGGGGCAAATAAAGTTTTAATTTATAGGTGACTATCATCTCTTTGAAAATTATAAAGGACGGGCAAATTCCTAAAAACAATAATGACAAATCACAGATTTAAAAATCTATTCTTCCAAAACCCATTTGACCAATTTGTAAAAGACTTTTAACCTACAAATCTGACTCCCTTCTCGATGTAATTGAATACTTGCCAATCTGCAAAGATAACACCAAATTGTGTGTTGGGTGAGCGAGAGGCTTGCCTTAAAAACAAATAACACCGTATGATCGATTTAATTTTGCCGGATAAAAATAATCTCTTCATATTTTATGAAGGTTCATATTATTGCTTCATGCCTAAAGATCATTGTATGATTATTAGGCCCTATCCTTTTTAATTCTTTCTACACTAGCTGCCCTTATTATTAGGCTCTATTGAACTGAAGGTCAAAAGTAGGTACGTGGCTACGTCCATTAACCTGACTATAAACAACTGTCTGTATCGTCACCTCAATTTGTCCATTCACCGGATTGTTGTGAGAGAGAGATATTTTGTATATATATATATCTTATATAATACATCTAAATGTGTAAGTTGATGAAAGAGAATAAAAGAACCCAACAACACGTAAATGTCAAATCTTGCTCACAGCCAAGTCAGTCTTGTCCCTATAATTTTTCATTTCAAAAGATACCAACTCATTTCCATGATAACCACTTCAAAGTTCAATAACATATATTAACAAAAAGGTTCCCTCTTTGATTGATTGATATATAAATTGTGGGAGTCCAAACTCCAAACAAAGGGTTTTACCTTTCTTGTCTGGACTCTTTAGCTACCACCCTTGGGAGCTGGTCCCTTGCCTTCTCTCTACCCGTCTCTTCTCTCTCTAAAAAGGGGAGGGACCCTTCCATGCAAGTTTTTCTTCACCCAGTTCACTGCTTTAGAAAGGTGTGCACATAGTCTTTTAATAATCTTTTCCCTTGATTTTGGGTGAGTCAAGTGAGTATCTTTTAAAAAACATTAGATGAAATAGGATAAGGAGTAGGCTGGTACTGACGGATTCTGCGAACTTTAGTCAATGCCAAGCTGTTTGCCTATCCCTGGAAAATAAGCAATGCCACTATAGCTTATACCTGGACAAAAAATTCAAGACAATTAGAGTTCCACACTAGCTATGCCCAGCGGACATAGCTTTTCTTTTAAATGTTATCGAGAAGTTTGACTTTGTCACCCTTTTATTAACTTATATTATATTATATTATATTATATCAGACCATGTGCAGAAGTAGAGATATATGTCTAAGGGCATCCCTTTTAATTTAATTTTGAATTTTAATTTCTTTATATCTTAATTTTATATTTTATATTGATTAGATGGTGCCCTTATTTGTGAATACAAAATAATTTCATATTTGTTTTCGTGTCCATCCATATCTTCAAATTATTTTACGGAGGGACATGGCTACTATTAATAAAAAAGACAATGCGAATGTACAGAGCCACTAAACTAATGAGCGAGCTGAACTCAATTTGTACCTATATTAAATTTTAATAGTTTGAAGTTCAATCAAACTCAACTCGAAATTAAATAAGTTTTCAACATATATATTTAAAATTGACTCAAATATTTTTTATGATGTTTGAATTTGATCCGACTTCGAATACACTTACAGTGTTTAATTTTGACGAGCTTATTCGTGAGCTTGATTATAAAGCTCGAAATCGGCTCGATTATGAAGTCAAAAAATATCTTAATTAAAAAATGAAGCACGTGGATTGAACACACAACATCCAAGTCATGGATGTAAATACTTTCAATCTAAGCTATCTCACTACTTTGCTATTATATTATATATAAAGAAATATAACTAGTTATAATTAAACTTATATATATATATATATATATATATATATAAACTATCTTAGACGAGGGTAGATAATATTTTTGTCTCA
>JAVDBV010000861.1:0-11855 GCA_032619315.1 Piper longum
TCGTATGATGAATTATCAATGACTAATCTAATTAATTTCTCCCAAAATCTAATTAAACCTCATGATCTGAGAAATAAGCGATCAATCTATTCTTAGCATTAAGAACATGATAATTCAAACATTCCGATTGAATAAAAGAGTAAGAGCTTGAAATGAATTCAATTAAATCATGTTAAGTTCCATTCTTCTCTAGAACGAAAGAGAATTACTTCATAATGAAAATAGAAAACAATATAAAAAAGAAACTAGTCTTCATTATGAAAAGAAAAAAATTACAAAAAACTAAAACTACTTCTATTACTAAATTCCTAAGCTAAGAGATGAGATGAGATAAGATGAGATCTCCTATAACAATAACTGGCCACCCCTTTATATAGAAGAAGAGATACAAGAATTCGAAGAGGGTGTTCACAAATTAGTCTAATTAATTATGATGTCCCTTCAAGTTTTCAATTCATCGACTCCGTTGAACACCATAAATTATAGCCATTGGGTGGAGCCAATTGTCATAACCATAAGCTTCTTTGTTTTCAATAGTTTTCTGCATTAAAATACCAAATTTAAATATATCAAATAAAATATTAATTAACTAAGAAAATAAAGTAAAATATCACTTTATTAATAATATTTATACTCAGGAAGTACAAAATCACATTAAAAACATAGGTAAATATTGTATATTTTAAACATTTAACAAAGTCCAATTTATTTATCAATTTGACACACCTAGGTTGTTAAAAGAACCACCAACCACACTCTTAGTTCTCAATCCGAAGCTTCTCACCTGCGGTCACCAAACGAGGTTAGTGATAAAATTACTGAACTGCATAATTAAATGAAACAAGTCAATATAATCCATATTATTATTTCTTGAGACTTTTACTAGTTATAAGCATATGCCGATCTCTAATTATGCTGGGAGGGGTGGCCGCTACATCATGCTACAATGCACGTGTCACGACCTGTAGTTATCGATATTTGTCATTGACTCACCCACTCGGTATCACAAGTGCATAATGAGTCGTCTTGCACAACTGCGCCCTATCACACTTTTTGGCATAGAGACAAGTATTTTATCTTTCAAGTAATTTAAAAAGTGCGGCCTCATGTTAGACTGAGTCAATTCCTTAACCCCGGTTGCACTCGGCGCATGATGGTCGAATCTGAGTTCCTGCTGATTAGGGCTGCCAAAAGAGAATATACAACATTTCAAATAATTATACGGACTTGGATAGTTCGCAAGTAAACTCGCAACCGCCACCGACGATCCTAATCTGAATTACAAAATAAAATTATACATATGTATAATTTTATTCAAGTAGAAATACATGCAACTAAATAACTTAAATATATCATTATTAAAACTTGGCGACATAAAGCATACAACATTCAATAATATTAAATATTAAATTCTCAACATTTACAACAAGTCTAGTGAGATAATTAATTATTCATGTGACGTAATCATTTAAGCCATACTTTACATTTTAAATTAATTATTTAAGTCACAATTCATACTTAACTACTGATAAAATAATTATTGAATTATAAACAAGTATTTAATTACTATTATTAGTATATTTTCCTTTTAGACGATAATTACTTAGCCAACGATCTTAACGATTAAGTTTACAGTTTTAATCTTTAATCACTATTATTATTAATAGCAATTTAGTGAGTACTAAATACTTAATTCATTAAATAAAAGTTTGGGTATACCTATAATAATTTATTAAAACATAAACTTTTTTTTTCAATATCACAATGAAAAGGATACAACAAGTAATATTATTTTAAATGACTTTGCAATGAAGGTTCAAATTTTAATTATTTTTCAATAGGTTCAACACCTTTGATTATCACACTCTTATATTTTGATAGGCCATTTTGTTTCTACCTTACTAACTCATTATTAAAACAATCAACTTTATCTACCTTATGCTTAATTTTTAAGCTTAGAATATAGCTTAATAATATTTCTATTATAGCTTACTTGTTATTACCTAGTATTAAATTTAATATGATAAATATGAAATATTTATTTCAGTAATCACTTATAACCACTCAATTTAATTAATAAATTATAATACATAAATTAATTATCAGCAATTAATCACTACAGTAATAATATTACTCATGAATTTACCCAATTTATTTAACCTAATCGTGATTATTTGTAGGCATACATTGATTATCAATTTAATCATCAGGTCATACCTATTAACTGTTTAGATTGACAAAGAACATTTCTTTAATAATTTAAATTAATCATAACAATGGTATAAATAATTTAATATATAATTCATTAATTAATTGATAACAATAATTTATATAATATATATAACCATAAATTTATTCCAACATATATTGAAAAATAAAATTATTTTACCCATGATAATTTAGTACAATAACTAATTAGCTTAGTAACCGTAACCAATATTCAAAAAAATAATAATAATAAAATCAAAGCAAAATGTTACAACAAAGGTAATATAGTTATCCACTAAAAATTTATACAACAAGGTACCAGGATAGGATAACAAATATTGCACATGACAAAAAAAATAATTAAAGAAAAGACAATCAAACATAAAACTAGGATAACAAATATTACACATAATAAAAAAAGAATAAAAGAAAAGACAATCGAAATTCTCCACGTCTAAGCACATGGCGCGACCAACCATGGAATGTAAGATCGTATGCATTCACCAACAAAAAAAAAATTTTGACCAAATGAAACACTTCTAAAGAGCAATAGATAGATAAACCACGGCTTCACGAAAACATAAAAGATAAATCGCAGACATCATTTTCCAAATCCAATTTATCAAAAGAATGTAAGAATCAAGCCAACTAGATACCAAAATCAATCAAAATACACAGAATTGAAACCAACGATCACCTCATCACAAACTTCGGTAGAGGATGAAAAAATGTCTACTAAGGGATATAAGAAAATAGAAGCAATAATAATTATCAACAACTAAAATAGGGAAGGAGAGATATACTGTAGTAATAGAGAAGATGATAGGAATTGCTAACGGGGAAAAAAATGTAGCGACGGTTACCGTGTGGGAAAACGCCCAACACATAGATTTAACCTTATAGAAATGTTACCCAATTCCCCTAAAATTTCTCATTATAATTAAAATATCTTCCAATGTTCTATCATTCCCCAGACCCTAAAAAATTCAATGCACATGTGTAACCCGTCATTGATGCCAGGGTGCATGCACTTCTGGAAAACCAGAAGATGCTTGTCCCCCTTGGCGTGCGAGAGTGTGTGCCAAGGCGAATGTGATGTTTTAAAAACATCAAACTCTAACAATCTCTACCACTAATAGGGTAGAATGAAATTTATACCAGATTTGTCTAAAGCCCTTTCTTGTTCCTCATTGAATCTAAATGAGTTTGAAGTATGTGGTTCATTCTAAGGGTGTGATTTAACGTGGTTATTTCTAAAGGGGTATCTTTTAAGAGTGAAGGGGGTGCCTTCACATGGTCAATTCTAGAGGGGTATCTATTAAGAGTATAAATTTTCTAAAGGATGTCATCTAAAGAGTACAACTATTCGGGAGGACATATATTTAGTGATAAATATTGCACTCTTTCTAAAATGTATACATTATTTCTAAATTATATGCATCCCCCTTAAGGGGACGCACCTTTTCTCCTTCATACCTCTTGTCCAAGAATGTCCAAGAATTGCTGTTTGTCTCATTCTTATAAATATATCAACAATATCTCTCAAAATATTTTTTATTTTGATCAGTAAAATATTTTTTTCAAAAAATATACCAAATATATGTTTACTTTTTGTATTAGGAACTTTTTAACATTTTTATATTTATTTATTGATGATTTTTTCTTGGTGGAATTGTCATATGTGTTACAAAATTTCACTTTAAATTGTGATATGTCACCCTTTTTACAAAAAAATAATTAAATTTATTTTTTTAAAGTTATAAATATAAAAGGATGATAAACCCCTAAGGATGATGATTTTTTAATGGGTCATAGTTTATGCGAAGAGCTTTATATCGGTTAAGCTATTGTTTGTGCTATATGAATTTTGTGATTAAAAAAATGAAAAAGTTATTATACAAATAGCTGGAATAAATACAATGAATAATTGTTTATTAAATATTAATAAAATAAGTATAATATTTAATTTTTTGCTTTGAAAACTTTTTGATTAATGATTTTCCCATTATACATTGTGTTGTTTTACATGAATAGTTCTTAATTTTGCTATTTCTTCCTATTTAATTTTTTCCTACAATAATAAATTAATTTATATTTATTATTTTTATAGTTTAGATACTTTCATATTATTTTATATTTATAGTTTAATTAATTATAAATAATAAATTTATATTAAAATTATTAACTTGCCTATTTATATATATAATAATTATAATATTAATTTATTTGTAAAGACAAAGTCTGCGCATTGAACGGGACTAGTTAAAATAAATTGGATGTTGTGGACAATTGGAGCCACGTCATTATAAAACTAGCAGGAATATACCGTGGGTGTAGCTAGTGTTTGTAATTGATCTTTGAATACGAATAAAGGTGTAAGTGATACTTTAAACAAAAGTAAGGTGTACAAGTGATTTTTACTATTTCAACATATAAAAATTTTTCGACCTTTTTTATGAGATTGCTTAGTTTTAGGAACAACTGATATAGCTATATCAACAGATCTCCAACTGTCCTTGTAATTGAAGGATTCACATTAAATATAACTAATCCAAGAGTATTGGCTATTGTTGATCCGTTTGTTTTCTTTATTACCAATTTTTCTTAAATATGAGCCTTACAAATGGAGAAAGCCATCTCCATTGCACAATACTACTTATCTAATTTGGTTTATTCAAGCCTAAATTTTAATTTTTTTTTAAATGACTTTAAAAAACTAAGGGGTGACTATCAATATTGAGGAAAACAAGTGTCACTTATATATTAATATTTGCCTAATAACTGGTTTGGTTGTCTTTAAATTGTATGAAAGAAATATAAAATTTAGATGTAATAAGTTTTTTATATTTGGATGTCTTGAAATTTAATTAATTATTTTAATTTTAGTTAAAATAAAATTATGTAAAAATTTTATAAATTAATATTCTCTCATGAAAATAAAAAAATTGAATAAAATTTTGGGCCACGTGCACACGGGAATAAATATTTTATTTTTATCTTATTTTTTACTATTAAATATATTAGGAAAAATTTTAAAATTTTTAAATCATTTCATCTTATTGCATTTCTATTTTATGTAAAAAAATTTCAATTCACAAATGGACCCTAAAAGATTTCGGTGATGAGATTGCAAACTAAACTAGCTAATGGAGAAGATAATGGCCATTGTCAGTCCTAAAGGAATGACTCATTGTGGATAAACCTTGAAAAATGATGCCCTGCTCTTCTAATGATAATGATAGGTTTGGACACTCCTTATGTATGGAATTTTGGTTAAGATGAGACAACAATGGTATTCAATTTGATCAACTTGACTGAGATTTTGATCAATGATGCATGAACAAAAAAGTATTCAAGGTGCCAAAATTGATATATAACCATCCCCGATGCTGGCCCATGACTAGGGTGATCAAGAGTGCATGAGGCTTAATTTAGTTCAACATATTATATAAATAAGTCTTTTGTGACAGTCAAATACAATAAAAAAATAGATTTGTGTTAATTATAGCGGGTTTGGATATCCTATATTTATATGAATCTGATCCGAATATGTCTGAAAATATTCAATTGGATATGGATTTAGGGTGATCTGATTTGAATAGGTGATATTTTATAAAATTATATTTTAAAAATATTTAACATAATATTTATTATTATTTTTTGTTAATTTTATATTAAAATTTATATTATTTTAGTCAATCAGGTCAGATATGGGTTTTGTGAATTTAGATGATATATGAATATAGTAAAATGAAATGAATATAATTTTGGGATTCGGGTTTAAATTTTTAGATGCATATCGGATAGTGATATAACTATATCCTATCCATATCCAACTCGAACTCATCCCTAATGTTAATTTTTGTAATGTTAAGTTATTTTTTAATGGATAATCTAAAATTCATTGCCGGACTTCATCAACTTTCTAATTAGAAGTGCCCAATTTACAATTAAAATGGTCCAAAGACCTATAATTAATCTCATTAGAATTTGATCGGATGGGTGCCATCATTCCAACTTGTTATTAGAGGGAGAGTTGCATGTTCCTACAATCAAACTTTGCTTTATCATCAATCATTATTATAAAATATAGCAATGAGACTATTTAATATCATCTATTGAAAAATTGACACAAAAGTTAAATTTAGGGTTAACCTTGTTATGCATTTTTCAAGGTAGATTTTATACTTAATTGTTAAGGTATAATTTTAACTTTTTAAGTCAAAATTAATTGTAAATCTTTTATTAACAATAGCACCATGCTGCATATCATATCATTAGGTGTTATTTTCATTTTTAAAACATTAACACGAAACCGTAAGAAACAAACTTAGATTTAGATCTAAATTAATCAATTTTTAATTTAGGTAATTAATTAGTTTTATTTAACGAGGAAATTTTTAGCCACGCCCTTGACTAAGCACCTAGGCGTGAGTAAACGGGTACATGCCAAGTGGCCATCCTTAGCTACACAAATGCCTAGTTGCCAATTAATATCGGCCACTTGTCACTCTATCAAAATGCTGAGCACATAAAAAAGGTTGATGAAAAAAAGTTTGAAGCTAATGAGGATACATTGTCTCATTTTGGAGATTTTGAAGCCCAAAACTCTGATGTAATATTTGATTATAGTAAGGGATTAATCATTTGATTCATTTAGATTATAATGTTGGAATTTGGACATCTACTTTAACTCATCTTTAAGTAAAGAATCAAACACAAAAGAAGAAAAAAGAAAGCAAAGAATCTAACAAAATCCCTACAGTAAGAAACATAACCAAATACAAATCCCCACATTCAAACAAAGCTTGAATGATATTTGTGGGGCCATCCAATTTCAATGGGAACCAATAGTCTGTAGCAGCCCTAAAATCAAGGGATTCTAATGGGATTCAATTCCACCCCCCTCTACTCTTTGGCTAGTAGCATATTTCTTCATGCCTTACTATTCCACTTCCCACGGGGTCCACATTTCTGTCCTATCTGGACTCTTTGGAACCCTAATCACATATTCTTAATTTTTTTCCACTGCAAAAGTAGAAAAATGGGTCAAGTGAGTTGATCACCAATAAATGTGAGATTTTGTGCTACAAAAATGTGAAATCATGTGGCACCCACAAAATAAGGCATCACAATATTTTTTGTGGTACTTAAAGATGTATAACGCCTCTGCTAATTTAGAGCCAATCTTGCTTTATTTGCACAATTGTAGAGCCTTACGTATGTGTGAGTACTGGTTTGACTTATATGAGTTATGTGTTTCTATTTAGAGTAATTTTGTTGGTCCAACTACTTAAAATTTATAAATCGGAACTACTTAAAATTTATCATATAGATAAATATTAAAAATAATAAAATATTTATAAATTTTAAATCAATTTAATACTTTCAACCCTTTTATCTTAATTATCAAAGTAATCATAATAATAATTAATTAAAAAAAATACTTTTAAACTAATATATATTAAAAAAAGTCTAAAAATAGGTCATATTTATGTTTTAAAAAATAAAAATTTATTAACTTCTTATTTGTATACTCTATTTCCCATAACCAATAATGTGAGACCCATTAAAAAAAAATTAAATTAGAAATATTACTCGAACATGGGTGTGAGATTCAAGAATATCGTCTCTTATGGCATAAATTTAACTAACGAACTATTAACTCAAAAAATAAAAACAATTATGAAATATATATAGTTAAAGTATTGTAAAAAAAAAGGAAACACTATTATGGCATAAGAGACAAGATTCCTGAATCATAGGACCGACACCCACATAAAGGGGTCCGGGAATATATATAGGAGGGCCCCATTATTCGCAAAATACAACAACAATGTTAAAAGAAGCTAAATAATTTAACATTTTTAGGAAAAAAAGAGAGAAACCATATCAATCTAGCTATTAATGAAATTTCTTAATGTCACTGAAAAATTTTATTTGGCCTTAACCATTACATGACCTTGTATAAAAATTTCAACATCTATTTGTTTACTTGATAATTGTTTCATTGTATTTGATATATAATTTAAAATTTTGGGATTTTATTCAGCTTAAGTAGCATGATATAGAGTAGAGTCTACTCTAAGTCGATTTGAAATCATTGTTACAATTTTTTCAGTTTAGTAAGTAAAAATTATATAAAATTATAATATATTGATCTTTTTAGTACTTGAATAAATATATCTATAATTTAACATGTTCTTAAATATTGATTTAAGTAAAATGAAAAAAATAAATATTTTAATAATTTTTATTACAAGAATCAATTATTAAATAAGTCAATATATAATCATCCATAAAGCTTGACTCTAAAAACTATATGAGTCGACATACGGTATTTTTATAAGTAGAAAAGAAAAAAAATTAAAACTATAATTATTTGAATTTATGTTACCCATTTTGTGTTGATAAAAATTTTACAACTTGACAGTTATTCATTAGATTAGCTGTACCATAAAATCTATTTAGCTCATAATTATTTTTAATCCCTATGAGTCATACACAAGGCCCCATTAAAGGCAGGTCATGACTCAAAAAAATAAATAAAAAAAAAGAAAATTGTTCAAAATGATAAAGTCTGCCTATCAAAAGCTGATGTAGTTGTTAAAATTGAACAATGACCATTCATTTTTTATTGTATTGCAATCTTGACTGCTTAGCTAAAATCTAAAAAAAAAAACTTCAAAGTCGTCATCTTCTACTTCTTTTACTTGATACTTTTAAGGGCATAAATCTTAAATTAGGATCCATGCAATGAAAATTGACAATTTTTTTTATAGCTAAATGACCTTCTTGACACCAATATTTGGTCCTCTGCTTTCTAGTATTGAAGGTATACAATGCTTAATGCTTAGTATCCTAAAATTATAAACTTTAAATTAAATTAGGTTGTTTAAGAAATCATGAGAGGACATCTATTTGTTTTTGAAAAAAAATGGTAAATTGTGCATTTATATAATCTTGTGGCTTATTTTAAAATTGATAAAAGTTTAAAAAATCATGATTAAGAGCTTGTCTATGGCAATAGATTTTCAAGTCTTATATAAAAAAAATCACCAAAAGGTCTTACAACCAATATTAATGGGAAGGCCTAATGAACGAGTAGAAGTATTGATAAAGCCTAAGTGATTTACTTAAACCAGATTGAGTTTTAGAGTCATATTAATTATAATGGTCTTATCACGTATTACTATTTTTTTAAAATATCTTTTAAGAAGATATTTTAAAAATATTTTGTTCTAAAAAGTTAAAGCCTGAATACATTCGAGCCTTAAAACTATTCATAAAAATATTAAATATACAGGTAAAAATTACCACCGGTTTTGGTGGACCCCAATGGGGTTCGGAGTTGTGTCCAAGTATGAATTCCGATGAACAAGAAGAATTGGGCATGTGATAGAAGGGGCCCATTTTATGATGTGTATGGAGTGGGCTAACAAATATGTCCTAAGCTTTGTTCTAATAAATTATGGGGATTGATTGGAATATGTTTGCTTTTGGAGCTACAAATGAATATGGCAAACAAAGAAACGCATATGCAAGATTTGTTCTTTTTGGGCTACATACTGAGCAGCTAGAATTTAAAAATGACAAAAAAAATTAACTAGAATTAAAAAACTGATCCGGAAGATGCAGGGATTAATTAATTTTAATAAATTTATTTTATTGGTGTATTTGCCCTTTTTTTTTTCTATAGTGACTTTCCCCATTATTCGGCGACAGACAAAGAAGAATTAGAAGGCACCAAACACTATAAACTGAACAATTGGATTAGGGAAAAAATAGATAAGGCTGTAATAAAGCTTCAGCTAAATTTGATATCCTGACCCAACTAAACAGGTTCAAGGGCACACAATTTCTGAAATAGTTAATAGTTTAAAGACTCTAATTGAGCTCGATTTGATAAATCATAGAGTGAAGTCGACACAAAATTGACTCTGGGTCATTTGCACTTTTTTTTCTCAGTACAAAGCAGAAAAAATGGCGTGAAATGATAATGTATTATGTCTTTTAAGAATTAATTTTGAAAAATATATGATTTATATTACTTTAAAACATTAATTTGATTATAATGCTATATAGATATATAATGATATTTAAGTAGATTTCATTACTTGACTCAAAAATCTTTTTATTGGAGTCAATAAAAACTGTGGAATAAGTACATCAACAAAGACTCATATCTCCCGATTATAACTATTGATTTTCAACTGGGCAGTATGGTGTTCAAAGCTCACTTGGAATCCATGTTGTTCTAGAGTTCTAATTTCTAGGACTCTTGTGATACAGTTTGACACGGATTTGAACTGGGTCGGTCTTCCAAGTATAACAATTTGAAACAGTTCACATAAAAAAAGAAAGAAAGAATGATTTTCTTCTTTCAAATGTATTCGATGACTGTAAGACTGCAAGTGAGCTTCCATGCATGCATGGATACACGTATGTTTGTATGCTTAAGAGGGGAAAGCAAAGACACAACGGCAATCTTGAAAGGCACGTACCCAAGACAGTTTTTGTTCATCATGGGCTGCTAACTTTAATTTTCTTGTGGGAATAAGAAGTAAACCAATACGAAGTTGGGTGCATAACAAGGCTATGGACACTTGATCTGAATATACCATGCAAGAAGCAAGTTCAAAGTTCTTCATTCTATGTTTTTTTTGACGAGACAAATGGTATTGTTAACAAGAACATTTGAACGAGTAAACCATTGCCATTTTTACACTTTTTGTGTCAACAGAAGCAAGTTCAAAATTTGCAATCTTTGTAGAAGTATGCCGGCATGCTACTGATCTCGAGTCATAAAACTGACCCAATACTTGGTTCAATTAGGAGTCATTGTTGGATGGCTCATACATATGGATCGGTTTTCTTCAAACCGCCACGATGAAAATCTCCTCCTTTGACATTTTCCTTTATTTTGTGTAGACCAACAATTTTTGTTTTGTTTTGTTTTTGGTAAACCAACAATTTGGATGTTCCTTGAAGGGCTTTATTAATTGTATCACTCTCAATGGGTTGGTAGCACACGTGTGACCTAGTGAGACAATTTGGTGCAATTTAATAAGAGTTGGCCGTAATTTGATTAAGTAGGGAATTCCGGTGGCTTTGAAGTTGACAGAAAAGAACTTTGTAATTTTGCGATAAAATATTTTTGTTCCCAAAATTTTTGTGATTTTTTTTAAAAATAATATTGGTGGTGACTGTGCCAATCATTATGGGCGCTAAAGGAAATTTGCACTCTAATAATCATGAAGTAAAATCGAGATAAATTAAAAAAAATCGGTTTTGTAGTTAAATGACTAAAATATCTTATATATGATATTAAATAAATTATTTAAATATAGATAAAATTGAAATTGAAATTTTAAAAACTTACCACGATCGGGTCTCCGCCCCTCTGCTACCGCAATTCCTCCTTTCGCCCATTTGTTGCAGCCGATCTCGTCGCCGACCTCAGCTCCAACCTCGCTTCCGACCTTGCCTCTGAGGTAGGGGAGGACGAGGTGGCGAGGGCGACCGACAAGGGCGAGCGGCGGGCCAATTGAGGCGTGGCGAGGGCGTGGGGGGCTGATTGGGGCGCATCGAGGGCAAGTGACGGGTCAATTGGGTCGTGGCGAGGGCGAGCGGCATGCCGATTGGGT
>JAVDBV010000862.1:0-14335 GCA_032619315.1 Piper longum
ATATATATATATATATATATATTAAAAAACACCATTTTTTCTTATCGATCAACAATAAGATAAAAGGTAAATTTTAAGTTGGCAAAATTATCAGAGTGGTTGACTTGACTCAACTAGGAACTTATTTAATCAAATATGAATTAAGGTTGAACACTTATAATAAAATTTTAAGTCATTCAAGCTTGAGTCATAAAATATGAGAAACTTTAGTATCAACAACTGATTTAATTATCTCAAGTACATTTAATATGGTGAGTCGTTAGATTATAAGAATAGTTATATAATGAGGATAATTTTATCCAAATTAAAGATAAAATATAAAGCAATAAGATTTAAATGGATGGCTAGATTTTTATATATGTTGTTGATATTAATATGTAACTTGTTGTTGATACTAAGTCTTCTCTAAAAATATAACTTCCTATTAATTTAAGGTTGAGCAAACTAATTTAAAATAAATTTAACATGATCAATGGAGTGAGAGTGATGCTAGACTCTTTCAATTTGCATCTATATTTTTTAACAAAAGTGTGATAGTGAAGGTAATTAAATATTATTATTATTATTAGACATAAATCCGACTTTCTCGTAAAGCCCCAGCGCATTGCTTTTGGTCACGACATTTTGATATGATTGTGTTAGGGGGACTAGGCTACAGATAGGTCGCCGTGGGGCTCGTAGACTTCGACGACCGGGGTGGAGTTTCATATAGAGTGCTTCGTCTTATTTACATCCCATTTTCAGAAAGGTAAATGTGAGTCCATCAAGCATGCCCATGAGTATGACCATGCATAATGCAATAGAAGGCGCAGGAAGACTCCATTGTTCTCCTCTCATACGTATATATACTACACAATACGATGCGACACTTCGTCTTCCCTGAGGCACGTAGAGAGAGAGAGAGAGTTGAACTTTCCTAATCCATGCAAACACTCCTTTGCTTGGTGACTAAGCATGGGATGGCGCTTCATCTTCTATGCATTTATTGTTGTAAATATAGTTGTATAAAAGTAGTGCAGTACTGATCATGAGCTACGATGACTTGTTCATGACATTTTCCTTTGCCGTGTAAATTTTCAATCTATATACAGAGTTGACAAGGAGAGATGGATCGTATGGAAGGGGACTTGGGGGACTTGGTGATTTCATGGTCTATTGATGACATTTTTGATGCAGAACGTTACCGAGACATGGTACTTTTTTGGGTTTTTTTTGTTGATGTGTTCATTGTGGTCATTTTGATGATCTTTTTTTTTTCTTCCTGGGGTTGAATATTATTTATGCTGGCATTTCTGACTGTTTATACACTCTTCGAGTGTGTTCCGATGGTTATCATTTATTGCACTGGATCATAATTGGTTTAATGGTGCTTACATGAGGGGCAGAGTACCTTTTTTTTTGTATCATAGCATTTTTTGTGGATTGAATGTCATTTCTGCTGATTTATCTGGCTATTTATACACACTGGTCAGCTAGCTATATGCATTAGATTATTGCCGTGTTATGGATGATGAAGGCTTTGGGTGGATTCTACTCTCGTTGTACTATACATGGCTTGACCTGTTAGGCCTCATTTTCGAGTTGCTTCTCTGATTTACAACTTGGAATGAGAAACAACGGAAATTTTAACTTTTTTATTTATTTATTTTTTGTTTTATTTCAAACAGCTCGTGGAAATTGGAACTCTGAAAGTTAAACTGATGTTTATTATGAAATCTGCCATTTGCGTACTATTCTTGTCCTTTTTGGGGGCGAGAAGAACGTAGACTGTGATGTTCATATTTTCCGATGCACTGCAATTTTGGTTCACAAAGGTATACCATAGAAAATGGGCATGCCCAAGAAATACGTTGAACCTCCAACACATTCATGGAAACTAGCAAGAAAGTCTTACTAATGATTCATGTGCGTAAACTGGGTGTGTTGTATTGCAGTCTGATATGAATGTCATTGGGCTTTGTATTGTCTGAAATGAACACCTTGATATTGTTGTGCTCATAATGTTAACTCGATCTGAAAATGGTGCATTATGAAAGCATCGTCCTTTGTAAAGCAGATGCTCTTTTGCTCATGATTTTGTCATTCTTTGTTAACTGATTAGGTAAAGAAAATTCCAGACAGATTTTTATCCGTGGAGAATTACTTTCAATCCTTTTTTATGCCATTGATAGAAGAGACACGAGCTAATCTACAGTCCAGTCTGGAGTCACTCCATGAGGCACCTTGTGCTGAAGTATTGTCTGTGCAGGATGCAAAATCACATTCAAAAAGAAAGAAAACTTCAGATTTGCTCTATAGTATCGATATTGATTGTTGGGTTTTGGAGGCCGGACACAACAAATCCGAAGTGTACAAGCCAAAAATCAACGATATTCTAGTCTTGTCGAACTTCAAACCCGAATATGCCAATGATTTGAATCGATACGGAGCAACATACTGGTTGGTTTGCGTGACTGGAGTTCACGAATTGGATGAAGAGGACGCCACCTTGTATAGAGACAGTGTGTATGAAAGAGTTAAGGGATTGAGAATTAAAGCTTCAAAGGAAATTGAAGTCACAGCTGGAATGGGTAATTCTCTTTATGCGACTTTCCTCACAAGTATTGTGACAGACAACCGCATCTGGAAGGCATTGACATGGAGATATGAAAGTCTAGATCCCAATGTTCTTCAGAAAATTGTGAACATTAAGGAAATGGTAATCCAAGCTGTTAGACATATTCATTCTTATATTTTGACAATGCAGCAATTTTGATATGAAACTTTCTGTTTCAGCTATAGACATTTTTTTTACCTATCTTCTAACATCTGATTATGGCAGGCACCTGATGACCATTCTTACATGCAGTGTGACAGCAAGGTCACAGAAGTCTTTGACAAATTAAGCTTGCTAAACCTGAATGAATCACAGCTATCAGCAGTGGTATCATCCATTTCGAACATAACCACAAAGAGTTCAAATCCAGTAAAAATAATTTGGGGGCCTCCAGGAACAGGAAAGACAAAAACAGTCAGTGCATTGCTCTGCTCCCTTTTGAAACTTAACTGTAGAACACTTGCTTGTGCGCCGACTAATGTTGCTGTCTCGGAAGTTTGCCAGCGTCTTTTACCTCTCCTTAAAGAATGGCACAAACAGAAATATGATCAAAGCTTACCCTGCCCAGTGGGGGATGTCGTATTGTTTGGGAACAGAGATTGTCTAAAAGTTGACGAGAATCTTCAGGAAATATATTTGGATTATCGAGTTGATCAACTTAAGAATTGCTTTGTACCAGTAACTGGATGGAGGCATAGATTGGATTCCATGATAGATTTACTCCAAGATGGTCTTAGTCATTATAATATCAGCTTGGAAAATAGAATTGAGATGACATGTATTGGTTTTAAGGAGTATTTGTGCGGGCGATTTCGTGAAGTTGCCGAACCTTTTGTAGAATGTGTCAGTATACTTTGGACTCACCTTCCAATATCCTTCATTTCAAAGCTTCAGTCAGCTAACGTCTTCCTTCTATTAAGTAAGCTCAATGGTTTTAAAAATATTCTGTCATGTTGTCGTTTATCAGATAAAGATGTGATGGAAGTTTTTTCCGCGGAGAAGACGGATGCTGATTTTGGCACTTCAGATGACGATTTTCCTACTGATTTCGTTGGACCATCATCTTTGTTGTTGAGCAAAACTCGAAAAGTTTGCTTACAAATTTTAATAGTGGTGCGAAGTTCTGTCCAGCTACCTCATACAGCTGCGATAGATTCAATCAGGGAATTCTGTTTGAGAGGTGCAACTCTTTATATTTGTACTGCATCAAGCTCTTCTTTGTTGTTTTATGAACCAATAGAAGATTTGGATGTCTTGGTTATTGATGAGGCCGCGCAGCTGAAGGAATGCGAATCAACTATACCTCTCAGGCTTAGAAGGTTGGATCACGTTGTTCTCATTGGTGATGAACGTCAGTTGCCATCGGTGGTTCAAAGTCAGGTCGTCTTCTTTTTCTGCATCAAAACTCAATTTACTTTTCTTGTTTGATTTGACAATAAGATGATTAATGCTTTAGCTTGTACGTGACCAGATATCTATGGATGCTGGGTTTGGAAGAAGCCTTTTTGAAAGATTGGCTTCAATTGGTCATCCCAAGCATCTACTTAATATCCAGTATCGGATGCATCCTGCCATAAGCTCCTTTCCTAATGCCAAGTTTTATGACAATCAAATAATGAATGGGCCAAATGTGAGAAAATCCAATTATGGCAGGGTTTACCTTCCTGAAAGCATGTATGGACCATTTTCCTTTATAAACATAAATGATGGAAGGGAGGAGAAAGATGAATTTGGAAATAGTTGGAAGAATACGGTCGAGGTTGCCGTCGTCTTAAAAATCATCCAAAGACTATACAAAGGTATGCTTCTTATTTGAGATTAGTGTGGATTATTTTCAAAATTATTTCTTTTGTCATTTCTTTTTTATTTAATGTTGTGTTTATAATCTGATAATCAGATATTGACAAACTCAATGAATTTCGATGTGGTCTATGGTTTTGTTGATAATAGGATATTTCTTGTTCTCATGTTGGGTTTCTAAACTATATTCAATTGGGTATTGTGAAGTTTATGGCTATTTGCATTTGGTCGTTGTAGTTTAGTTATCATTTTGTAATTTTCTTATTTTTTCAATGCCGATGAAGACAAAACCCTGTCGAAAGCAATTGTAGATGTGAAACATGAACTTGATCAGCTTGATGATTTGCTCAGCCCAGATTCTGTTTTACTTAGAACTGCGAGGTGGAAGGTACTTCACTGTAGCCTCACTTGAAAACTTTATTTGTATTAGCTCCTAGACACGAGAGCAGATGCTTGTTGCAAGAAAATCGGTTTCAATTACTGTGCTTGTTAATCTTGAATTGTATTTTTCTAATATCTAGGTGCTATTTAGCGATGACTTCAAAAAATCTTTTACGAAGTTGAAATTTCGGCAACTTAGAAACACAGTAATGCAATTGCTTTTACGTCTTGCTGATGGGTGGCGGCCAAAGAATAAGGCGGATAGTTTTCTAGATTCTTTTAAACTTGCAAGGCAGTACAGGGTGAGGGATATTTATCTTGTTTATACGGTTGACATTGCCAAGTATGAGATGTATACACAGGTAATAAAGGTTTGGGATATTTTACCTGCGGTTGATATTCCCAAGATTGCTAAGCGTCTCCAGACTATATTTGCTATGTACAGTGATGATTACATAAAACACTGTAAAGCAAAGTTCCTTGAGGGGTAAGTCAATTCTCAAACTAAAATTCAAGCTTTTGCTGTCTTGTTCAATTTCATGTCTTTTGAGCAGTGTATGATGTTTGCTAGCCATTTAATTAACAGGATGCTTTTGTTGGAATTTGGCTTGTGTTTGTTTAGGTAGGATGTAGGATTTGGAAATGGTAGGATAAGTCTCATTTGTGATAGATTGCAGGGACTTGCTTACAGAGCTCAATTGCTTTAAAAGATATAAGACATTAACAACAACATAATAGGAGAAAGGCAAGAGGAAAGTAAATTTACTTTCAGGAAGAGTACAAGCATATAAGGTCTATTGAAGCTGAAATATAGAAAGGTTCCAAGTAAGATATTCATAACTTGAAGATGTTGTAGATTGAGGGATAGTTGAGCTTAGAAAGGTTAGTATCTCCCTGCTTGTTCCCTCTCCAAGAGGAGATGTCCAAACTCAGCTTTTATAGCAGACTTTGGAAGATGAAAGTCAAATCTTGAACATTCTAGAAGTTGGTCTAGAAGCTTCTTGGAAGAGAGAACTTCTTGAACCCAGTTGGTCCTTAACTTTGTACAATTGACTGGAATAGCTTAGAGTGGAGTCGCGCGAGGAAGAAGCGATTGCAGTGGATAAACTTTGCGTTCTTAGCAAGAAGGAATCAATGTGATTCTTGTTCATTTATGTCCATCCATCCTTTGAGGTATTTGGCGTTCATTCTTGCAAAGTCATCACCGTCCAAGAGTAACCAATCATAACAGATGCTTTTAACCACTTAGGCCCTTCCCATGTAAGAGCAAATATGGTAAAATGCTAGATTAGCACGCACCAAGTGGGTGTGCATAAAACAAGATATCGAGATTGCACATGTCGGCTGGCCGGTTTGGCTTTTGGATCTGTGGCTAATCGGTGGACGACAACATCAGGGACAAGACCTGGCATCTCTATATATGGCGAAGCAAAACAATCCCCAAACTCTCTCAACAATTTCAATAGTGCCACCTTTTCAGCTGGTTGTAACCACGCCCCCATGTATATAGGTCTAGGATTGTCTGCATTGCCCAAGTCAAACTCTTCTAACAGTTTTTCAAATTGTGGAGGAGCAACGACAAAAGAATCATGTCCTGGATCGACAGCGCACCCCAATTTGTCAAGACGACCTATCATGTCAGTACTGGTAGAGGTAGAAGGAAGGGATGGAGGGGCACTTGCAGGGGTGTTGAGATGGTTAAATAGGAGTCCGTGGAATAGTAACTGGCCTATTAGTGGTTCTTGCAGACGTCATGAACTCAGGCAGGAGTAGGGAGTTGTATGGCAGCTACTGTAGCTGGAAAATCTATCTTCAATTTATTGTTGCTCTTGCCAGCTTCCGGGCAAGTCTAGGCCGAGGAGCAATATGTACAGATAAGGGTACTAAAACAGTGTCATGACTTTTTAGGAGAACTAGAGGTTTCTTTGGGGGAAGATTTGTTGAACAAAGAGCAGGAGGCAACTTGACCACAACATATGGAGGCTCTCGAGGGGAACATGCAACAACTTGCTCTTGTTCCTTGCTGAAGAAAAGAGAAGCATTTAAACAATGAGACTCTTTAAGAAGAAATGGTTGTCGCAAAGCCTGAATCCGTATCTGCTTCCCTCTTGTTGGGGCTAGCTTGATGCATTAATGCCAAGAAGATGGGACACACCTATGATCATACATCCATGGCTTGCCGAATAGCATATGAAAACAAACTCTATCTTCATCACATGGAAAGTGTGACACATCTTCAACGACCAGACGACAATGTATAAAGATATCATTCCCAAGGTCATGGTTTTGTTGTCGGCAAAGTTGGCAACGGGTGTGGAATCCAGATATAAATCCGAGAATGTAATAACACCAGACAGAAGAGGGAGATTCTCATCCTGTTGAGGCCATGAACCTAAAGTTCTACTCCTTGCAGTGCAGTCAATAGGAAAAAGAGCTGGAAACTTACCTAACTCAAACAAGTCAAAGTCAGTAACGAAGTTAAGCTGAGGCGATGAATCGGTTAAACGGCCTCTCGTCTTCCTAGCTTCTCAGCAATATCAGCCATAGCCATCTCAAGCATTCTTCTTGTTGGTTTTGAGATGCTGAGATAATCAAACATATTAACAAGGGCTGGAATTTTCTACATATGTTTTACCACATCATACTAGACTTGGGATGACTCCTTAGGGATGGTGAGAGAAGTAGGAGAAGAGTCTTGTTGCGCGTGGGTTAGCACATCATTACTAGTTGTTGGAGCTTCATTATCAATCAAGTCGGTCTTTTTGCAGTTTGGCTCCTCCAAACATACAGTAGTGGCATTTTCATGGTCTTCATCAAATTGACCAGATTCTCCTCTTTGATCTTCCCGAGTTGTATCAGCAACCAATGAGCTTCCTCCGCAATCAACTGTCATAACAGCAGCCCTTTTATCATTATCATGAGATGGAAGATATTCAGCTAACCCTTCTTCGAAGCATTTTTGAATCATCCTTCGCAAAGTATGGCATTCCTTTGTGTCCATTGACTTGGTATCTGCAAAAGTTATTGCCACTCATCTTCATCTCGCACTTCATATTTTGTCTTTTAACATGGATATCACGTTGGCCGCAACCAATGCACCAAACTAACGTTCTGTATCAGCCACATCAAATGAATAATCTTCTGGTTTCTTCCTGGTTGTTTCCCTGCCAAGATGAGTCCAAACTCAGCTTTTATAGCCGACTTTGGAAGTTGACAAGTCAGGTCTTTGACATTCTAGATGTTGGTCTAGAAGCTTCTTGTAAGCTGGCCTAGAGTTGTCCTTATCTAGTAACTAGACAGTCTAGAAGAGAGAACTTTTAGTACACTGCTGGTCCTTAGTTGTGTACAACTCATTCCAGAGAATAAAATTAACTGTTGTCATATACATGATCATGCAACATTTTGGTGCATTATGTATTTAGCTTTTAACATAGAATTCCAAATTAGTTGGTACTATAAAAATTGCCTGTACATAATTTGAAATTTTGAAATAAATTTTTCAGTACGAGGCATTTCAGAACATGTAGTATGTATAAGATTACATGTCAAACGTCCTTTCCTTCCTATGCTAGGGCTTCTAAATTAAGGCTTTGACAATTTTTTTAACAATGTTTACATTAGCGAACATTATGGAACTTCATCAGTTGGTTATTGAACCTAAATTTTGTCCCTTGACATCATATCAGTTATTTGTATTTACTAGAAGCTTGAGTTGTTGGGGCAGGGTTAGTTTCTGTCTATCGGCAATTGAAGTTCATGGCAGGTTTCAAATTACTTGAGCTTTCATTTATTGAAATTGATATGGTGATTGTGAGTACATGTTTATATCACCGATGAGTTGCATTTCTTTCAGAAAACTGGTGATTCCTATGACTTGGAATGTTAAAGCTACAGTGAATTGGCAGAATCAATTCCATGAAATAAGGCAATCTGTGGAATCCAGTCAATATCTGGAGAACTCTAAGGTTAATGACAGTTTGTTACTCATGAAGTTTTATGCCTTGTCATCCGGAGTAGTGAAGCATTTACTGACAGCCACTGATGGAAGCGAAATTGAAATACCGTTTGAAGTGACTGACAATGAAAGAGAGATAATCATGTTTCCCCGAAGTGCTTTTATTCTTGGAAGGTCAGGGACCGGAAAGACTGCTGTCTTAACGATGAAATTGATTCAAAAAGAACAACACTACTATATTTCAAAGAAAGGACTAGATGATTGGATGGTTGAAAAACAAACAGATGGTAATGCAAAGGCCAATATTGAAGCAAGTAATGAAGGCGATTTAAAGCAGGTTTTTGTAACTGTGAGTCCTAAACTTTGTTCAGCTATCAAGAACCACATATCACGGCTCGAAAGGTACATGCTTTAGTTAGCTAGTCTTCCTAATTACTTCTTCTAGCGATCTTTATGTCAAACCTCTTACAATAAATTGAATATGTTTTTCTTTGGTAGTTTTTTGAAGGGAGGTAAATTTTCTGGTGAGACTTCTCCTCTCCAGATGTATGATACTAATGACGGCTTCAACGATTTTGCTGATATTCCCGACAGCTTCATTGATATACCATCTAAGCATTATCCTCTTGTCATCACGCTTCAGAAGTTCTTGATTATGCTGGATGGAACTGTAGGGGATTCATTCTTTGTGAAGTTTCATGACTCAAAGGAAGTTGTTACAAGTACAAGTGAAGTGTCAAAATTTCTTGCAGCACAACTGGTTTTTCAAAACAAAGAGGTGAACTATGAGAAATTTCATAACAGTTACTGGCCTCATTTCAATTCTCTATGGACAAGAAGGCTTGATCCCTCCACAGTTTTTGTCCAAATTATTTCACATATAAAAGGAGGTTTGTCGGCAGACTCGTCGACTGGAGGGAAAATTCAAAAGGAAGACTATATAAGCCTCTCCGAACGCAGGCAATCCTTGTTAGACACAGAACAAAGAGAGAGGGTTTATGATATTTTCCTAGAGTATGAACGGGAGAAGCTTTTAAAGGGAGAGTTTGACTTGTCGGACTTTGTGACCGACCTTCATAGGAGACTTAGTTCTTATGGTTTTCCTGGAAACAAAATTGATTTTGTTTACATTGATGAAGTTCAAGACCTGACAATGAGACAAATTTCACTTTTTAAATATGTTTGTAGAAATGTTCTCGAAGGGTTTGTTTTTACAGGTGATACAGCACAGACTATTGCAAAGGGAATTGATTTTCGATTCCAGGATATAAGGTCTTTGTTTTATAATGAGTTTCTTTCAGAGATGTTACATGAGTCTAAGAGGAGAGCGAAAAAGGAACCAATTGTTTCTGAAATATTCCATTTGAATCAAAACTTTCGTACGCATGATGCTATCCTTAGATTGGCACAGAGTGTAGTTGATTTGGTTTACCATTTCTTCCCATGGTCTATTGACATGTTGAAGCCTGAGATGAGTATGATATACGGTGAAACTCCTGTGATACTTGATTCTGGAGATAATAATGCCATTGTTACAATTTTTGGAAACAGTGAGAATGTCGGAAAAAGTGGGATTGGCTTTGGAGCTGAACAGGCTATCATCGTACGTGATGATAATGAAAAACAGAAAGTGATATCAAGTGTAGAAAAACAGGCTCTTGTTCTCACAATCATAGAGTGCAAAGGATTAGAATTTCAGGTGTGAACTTTATTTTTTACTTTGCCAAATCAATTACGCATAGCCATAATATGACAATCTTTTGTATTTGAATAGTAATATGTACATCAATTTAAATTCCTTTTCTTTGTTGATTTTTCAGGATGTATTATTGTATAACTTCTTTGGCTCTTCCCCCTTGCGGAACCTCTGGAGAGTCACCTACAACTATATGAAAGAGTTGGACTTGCTAGATTCATATTCATTAAGGTTTCCTGAATTTGATAAATATAAACACAATCTTCTATCATCTGAATTAAAGCAACTTTATGTTGCTATAACTCGTACGAGACAGAGGTTGTGGATCTGTGAGAGTGTAAATGATTTTTCTAGACCGATGTTTGACTACTGGATGAAGGCTGGAGTAGTCCAAGTAAGGCATTTGGATGAGTGTCTCGCACAGGCTATGCGAGTAGTCAGTTCTGCTGATGAGTGGAGAATGCGTGGTATTAAGGTAGATTTTATCAATAATACCCTTCATTTCTTTGTATATGTTTATGTAGCTGCTAAAGATTTAGTGCTGGAATTGATTCATCTCTTTCCTCAGAAGGTGTAAATTAAGGCTTGGGATTGCAATATGATTCTTCTATTACTAGTTTTTCCTTTTTTGGTTGACATAGTATTCATTTATTTTCCTCTGAAATGTGTACTGAACTTGCTTGCCATTAGTATCCACTTATCTTCCTCTGAAATGGGTAATGAACTCGTCATTTCTTGCAGCTGTTTAACGAGGAAAATTTTGAGATGGCCACAATGTGCTTTGAACGCGCTGGTGATAGTTTCAGGGAGAATTGGTCTAGAGCAGCGGGACAATGTATGAATGCTGAAAGAATACTTGTTTCAAATTTTGATGCTGCATATACAGCTTTTACACAAGCTGCTGAAATTTATGAAACAATTGGAAAATTCGAAGCAGCTGCCAAATGCTTTTTCAAATTGAAAGAGTATAAGAAAGCAGGTATTGTGCATTTATAGTGTCTGTCTATACTAGGTACTATAAGAAAACAGGCTCTTGTGCATACTGGCGCTAACTCTGACTGAACTGCCCAAATCCACTTTACTTTTGTGCTACATCCAGGTACTATTTACAAGGAGAAATGTGGTCGATTAATTGAAGCAGGGGATTGCTTTGTTCTGGCTGAATGTTGGTCTCTTGCTGCTGAGGTTTATGCCACTGCTAGATGTTTTGCAAAGTGTCTGAATGCTTGCTCCAGCGGACAGCTCTTTGAGGATGGTTTGAGCTTAATTGAACAGTGGGAGGAGGATAGCAGTCAAGATATTGAGAAAATTAGGACTACATTTCTGGAAAGTTGTGCCGCTCATTATGTGGAAATTGGTGATACGAGTCGTGTGATGAAGTCTGTTAAGGCTTTTCCTTCACTTGCTTTGATGCGTTCTTTTTTGAAGGCTCACAATATGCTTAAGGAGTTGATTCATGTTGAGATAGAATTTAGTAACTATGTGGAGGCTGCCAATATCGCAAGGTCAATGGGCAATGTTCTAATTGAGGCAGAGATCTTTGAGAAAAGTGGCGACTTTGTGCATGCAGCTAAATTGGTCCTTTTCTATATTGTAAGCAAATCCTTGTGGAATTCGACGAGTAATGGTTGGCCAATGAAATCCTTTACTAATCAAGATAAGCTTATAAAGAAGGTCAAACTTCTGTCACAGCATGTTTCAAGTTCATTTAAGAAAAACTTTAGCACCAAGATTGAGCTATTGTTTGAGAGAACCAATTGGTTGAAGTTGTGGGAGGTTTATGAAAGTTCTCTCGAGCTGGATAGTGTCTTCTTCAAAGTATTTGCAGCTCGTAAGATTGTTGATCTTCACCTTCAGTCAGATGTAAGAAAATACAAGTGGGAAGCTAATGATTTGGCTGAGTCAGGGCAACATGTTGGAAGAATGATTTCTCGACGCTCATGTTCTTTTGAAACATTGATTTATACCTGGGATTTATGGAAGGATCAAGTATTGAATATTTTCTCATACTTACAGAGTCTCGATTCTTCTGAAGATGAAACATTCAAAAGTGAGTATCTTGCATATGAAGAGTTTTGCCTTGAATATTTTGGGGTACAAAAAGAGGATTATAATTTCTATGTTGCACACATTCCTGAAGCCCCTTGGATTAGAGTATCAGTTGACACTAATACCTTGTCTAACAATGTGATCCGTATGAATGGTATTCAATTTTTCTCATGTGTTAAAGGTTATTGGCATTCCGAACTAGAAGCAGTTGGATTGAAGGTATTGGAATTACTTGATTCTCTATACAAATTTTCTACCAAAAAATCTCTTCCTTTGTTTAGTCAAGGAAAAATTCTTCTTCATATTTACAAGCTATCACAGTTCCTCAATGATTCCAACATGAATTTGTCTAAAAGTAATGCTTGGAAGCTGCAGAGATTTTTATCTTTGCCTAGTAGTTCCTTCTTTGATATAATTTTCCCATTCAATCTGAAATCTGGGATAAATGAAAAGATGGAGTCTCTGCGTGATAATGAGACTTCAAAAAAGATACTTGAAGAAATCCTTCTGGAAAACCTTGGCAAGAAACCGACCCATGGACAAGTTGGGCGAGTAATCATGATACTGTTTGTTATTGGAAAAATGTCAGATGAGCTCTACCGGAAGATCAGAGCTCATTTTGACTGCAAGGATGAATGGAAAGCGTTTATTGATCAGTTGAATATATATTTTGATTCGGGACTCGGTTGGCCTGCACTTGTAACGAAGTTTTCGGCATCCATCCAGAGTACTTATAATGCCAATTGGGTCAGGGAAATTGATTACATTAATCCACATTGCTTCTTATACCTTGTTGAATGTCTTCTGTTCCTTGCATCATCTTGGAGGGGATGTCATGGATATCTTTTCACTACAAAAACTTACGTTTTTGAAATGCTTATTTGTAGCTGCTGGAAGGGTCCTGTTGGGAGCTTTTTAGCATTCCCAAGTTCCCCTTTTGAATCCGCGGCATCGAAAGCTTTGGATTTGATTGTAGATATAGCTCATGGTCTTCTTTCTGATAAACAAAGCATGAAGGGGTGGTTGAAGAAATCATTCTCGGGATCACCTTCAAGTACTATTCCGGTGCTTACTTTGAGGCTAGTAATGATTATTATTTTAGCTCATTTAAACTCAGGCAAGTACAGGTTGAGAATCGAGGATCTCTTTCAGAAATCAAGTGTAATCTCAGAGCTACCACCACAGTTTCTTGAGAAGATTCAACTAAAATCTAATTACCACCTGCATAGAATGGTAGCTGAAGCTTTAAGTGCAATTGATGATCCTTTAGTTGTTGTAAGTGTTGTGAAAAACGGGTAATTTTCACTAAAGATAACTAGTTCACTGTGAGAACTATTACCTAGATGACAAGCGTGAAAACTATTGTACTAAATAATTACCCCAAGATAAAATTCCCAGGAAAGTTGGTGGGACACGATAATCCGCTTAAAAACCAACTCCTAGACAGAATTTTATCAAGACAAGTAATATAAATAGCATAATAATTAACACCAACTATACCCGACAATAACTATTAAATAGACAACAAAAGAAAAGAACAAGACACCAGAATTTAACGAGGTTCGGCAATTGCCTATGTCCTCGGACACTACTAAAATAATATTTCACTAAAGAGAAATATTACAAAGAGAGAAAGAACAAATTACCAATGGTAGAATGAACAATTACCAATGGTAGAAAGGGAAGTTGGTAACTTTGAATTACCCTGTGGGGATGATTTAGGATGAAAAACTTAAAAGTGAAGGAGTCCTTTTATAGAGAAAGGACTCCTCCCAATCCTCAAAAACTTTCGATATGGGATTATGACAAACCCATTCAACAATTCTCCACCTTGGCAAAATCCCATACAATTCTCTCA
>JAVDBV010000863.1:0-20661 GCA_032619315.1 Piper longum
AATAAAAATATTATTGTTTGAATTTTTAATGAGTTTGGGTTGTTTTGAATATGGATTGTATATCATAGCATTCATTTAGAACAACGTTAAAACCTAAACATCTCATTCCAAGCATTAAATATTTGGATCACTATCTTGAGATGATGAGGGTAGATTTAGGTTGGCTTGAGCGAGTTAAGTACATTAGCGAATGGTTTAGTTGCCAGTAGCATTTCCGGTCTGTTATGGAGGTGAATTGAATTGAGGTGTTACATGTGCTGATCTTATTGGTGGGCAGGACTAAAGAAGGACGTCCTAGACACTATGTATTGATGTCTTATCTATCAGCAGGTCACGATCTAGCACCAAAAACCAAACGGTTTGTTGCAGTCATTGCCACTGCAAGAGTGGAAGTGGGATTGCATCACCGTCGTGTTGGTTAGAGGGCAGTGAGCTATTAATAGTTGGCCCAGAGTTGCTTCAGGATTCCTAGAGGATAGTTAAGTTGATAAGGCAGAGGCTTCTGGTAGCTAAGGATAGACAAACGTCTTACGCAGATCAGAGGTGCAGGGATGTCAGTTTCACCCATGAGAATTGTGTTTTCCTAAAAGTCTCACTAACTAAAGGAGGTGTGCGTTTTGGGAGGTGGGGTAAACTGAGTCAAGGTATATTGGCCAATTGAAGATATTGAGACGTGTTGGAGAGGTTGCATACAAGCTTGGACTCCCACCTACTCTATCAGTAGTGCACCTCGTGTTCCACATATCTATGCTAAAGAAGTATGTTCTCGATGGATCACACCAACTTCAGCTTTATAAAAATTTTTACAATCTTTCCGCATTATAAACATTTCGTCCTTGAAATTTTAAATTAAGGAGGCTTTACCCTCATAACTATCTACTAAGTCTGAAATCTAAAGCGGATCACATGTATTCCTGTCACATCTGCCATATCCTCCAGTGCTTTAGCAATTGTGGCTATGTCCATCCCTAATGCCCACGGTGGTGCCAAAGTAAACGGTCCTGTTGGTGGTGTTATTAGCATTCCTCCTTGATTCGCTATCTCGATGACTACTGACCACTGTCTCTCTATCTTTGCCCTTGGTTTCGGTGGTCTCTTTGCATTAGTATTGTGGCATTGTCGGAAGGGCTGGCTGTTGGCGCTAAGCAGATAAACATTCTACTGCCCGATGTCCTGGTTGACCACATCTAAAACATGCGTATGTACCCGCTCTGAATATTCCTCTGTGATGACGTTTACAGTTCTAACATGTTGGGTGTCTGTTCTTCTGAACTTGTCCATCAATGGCTCTGATTGCAGCTAGAGCATCTAGGCCTCTGTTGTATCCCCTGATCTGATTGATATTGTTGAGGGTGCTCTTATCTTTGATCACAAGTCGGGGGAACATGAGTTTGTTGTCTAGACTGACACATCCATCTCATGCTCCTCACCTAAATATATTATAAAAACACGTCAGTAACGAGGGTTACTGGTCCAAAAATATAACTACATAACAAATTGGCCAATGAAAGCTATCTTTCATTTTGAATAAAAACATTTCTATATTTCTCGTGAACATTGTTAAGGGCATCTATTGAGAAGCCAATGGGCTGCAGACCTAGAAGCATCCCTAACTTAACTGACTGATCTTCTGCTGTTGATGCCTCTCTCGACATTTTCTCATTTCACTATCTGTTCCCTTGGGACTACATGTATATCCTAAGTCCTTTACGTATACCCCTCGACTGGCACATATGGTTGTCAGTATTTTCGGCTTCGACTGACACATATGGTTGTCGGTATTTCAGGCTTACTGAAAACACGAAAACGACTTGTATATAGGTATGGGAAGGGATTTATATAATAGGCCTGAAGGCAACTTGGGGTGGGTCTTGTTTTTCGAAAACATATTCAAGGTGTAACACCCCGTATCGGTTCACTCGTGAACTGACCTAAAAATGTCACTGGCGACCGAACCATCTACCAAATTACTTAATTCGTTTAAGACAACCCGGATCTCCCCTTGGTGTCTTAAAGTGGTATTGCAAGTATACAATGCGTGGAAGGGATGTTCGGGTTCTAACGTGGCCCCATATGCATGTCATGATATGCTATTGTGCACCAATAGAATAATCATAAAAACTAGTTCGAAAATAAATAAAATAAAATAAAATAAAATAAATTAGACCAAATCTTTTCTAAAAGTGGCAATAAGGCCAACCTATCCATGACAATAATAAATATTCATATCGATATAATTCCAAAACATGACATTTTTATTTCACTTTCATTCTAGTTTCGTTCTACAGGCTAAACATTTATAGCATGTCAGAGAATAATCTAAAAGAGTCTCATCATTCAAACACCTTAGAAATCATCATTTCTATTCATTAAGTGTTGTAGGTATATGTATGCAACGACTTTGCTACTCCTCTGTACTCCTGACAACGCTCAGTCCTTGAGATTCTCACCTACATATATAACAGAAAACCGTCAGTAACGAGTGTTATTGGTCCAAAATATAACTAATATCAAACTGGCTATGGGAGCAAACTCTCGTATGAAAGAAAACATTTTCGTTGAAATCTCTCACGGGCATCTACTGAACTGTAATCATCTTTATCATTTCTCATTTTAAAAATTTACTTCCATACCAACTTACATAGCATGGTTGTCCCATGTATGCTTGTGTGGCTGTCGCTAAAAAAACAAGAAAACTTGTTAGTGATTCATAAAATAGGCCCGAAGGCAACTTGTAGTGGATCTTGCTTTTGAGAATATACTCGAAGGATCTCATCCTCGAGGGTTATTAATCTAGATATACGATCGGCTAAATGGCCCGTGTAGAGTGGGATACGATAAAACCACCACTTGACACATCCTCTTTCATGTTCTAAACAAAACATGATAGAATTAGATGATAAATAGAGAGTGAATCCTAAATGGACCTGGTAAAAGCTCTGAGCGTATCCACGCGCCTAAGCAGCGACCTCCTACTTCGTACCTACACATCAAATCTATAAGCTAACGCCCACTAACTAAATAATTCATCAAACTAATCATGAATATCACACATACAATGCAATCATTATCTAAAAGTCAAACAATAAAAATATCTCATCCTAGTCATCCCAATTTTATTATGTTTTTCTATTGCAGTTAATTAGCATGATCAAATTTAATTTACTTAATTAGATCATTAACTACTTATCAGATCATGCAAATCATCACTTTGTTCACAATCAGTTATTTATCACAATAATTAATCTTTCCTAGCATGTTGTGCTAATAAATATCAATTGTAAATAAAAGTATATACCTAATTGTCAATCACATGCAATTGTGGCTAGCTCGAGTGAGGATTGGCGGGAAGAGGGAAGGGAGGAAAAGAAGAAGTTAGTGAGAAGGATGATGATGGTTGAATGACTAAAGTGTGGAATGTATAGATGTCAGGGTGAGAAAAACAAATGGTCAGGTGAGAAAAACAAGCGGTGAGTGAAAAAAATGAACGGTCAATGAGAAAAATGAACGGTCAATGTGAAAAACGAACGGTTAATAAGAAAAACAAATGGTGAGTGAGAAAACAAATGGTTATTTTGTAATATAAAATTTGACTTGACTTCGACTCGAGTAAAAAATAATATTAACTCGTAATAATTATAAAAATTCAGAGAACAAGAAAACAAATTTCATAAAATATAATACACATCAATGACATGCTTCATAACTAATAACCCACCAAAATTACTCGTAACGTGTCCTATTACGTTATTCGACCTAAAATTAATTGTAGGATTTAATTAAAATAAAGGAAAATCAGGCATACTCTCATATATTTTGATAACTCATCCTGATATTGTCTTATTAACGTTATCATCATATACTTAGGTATACATGACTCTTATGATTCATAACACAAGACCGACTTCGGTTTGGTACGCGTGTTTTGAAATTGACTCGACTTAAAATAACAGTCAAACTATACAGCTTAGAATATAAAACTCTAATTTGAATCATGGGTTTTATACATGGGCTCTCATCATCGAGAGTTATTAATTCGAAAGATTGATCGATTAAATGACCTGGGTTAAGTGGGATCTAATAAAACACTATTTAACTCGTCCTCCAAGTAATAAAATAATACACAATAGAATAGAGCGTAAAACAAGAAACGAGTCCTAGACGGGCCCGGTAGAAGCTCAAATTATGTCCACGCGCTTAGGCAGTGAGCTCCTACACTGTACCTAATCGTCAATCATGTGGTGACGATGACAAAGTTGTGGCTGACTCGAGTGAGGATCGTGGGGTAGAGAGAAGGGAGAAAAAGAAAAACGAAGTTGGGTGAGAAGGATGGTGGTGGCTGGATGGTGACAGTGTTAGGGGTATGGAATAAATAAATGTCAGAGGGGAGAAAACAAGTGATCGTGAGAAAAATGAATAGTTGGTGAGAAAAACGAATGGTCGTCTCATAATTAAAACCTAACTCGACTCTAATTCTAGAAAAATAATACTAACTCATAATAATTCCAAAAAAAAATTGAAAAAAAATAGGGAAAAATCCCATAAAACATAATACGTTTCAAAACATCATAATGACATGCTCATTAACTAATAACCCACCCTGCCCGTAACATGTCCTAATACGTTAATCGGCCTAAAAATAATTCTATGATCTAATTAAATTAAATAAAGAAAAAGCTAACATACTTTCATATATTCTGATAACTTATCATGCTGCTGTCTTACTGACGTTATCATCATATACTTGGGCACACATGACTCTCATGGCTCAAATACATGACCGGCCTTGGCTCAATTCGCGCGTTCTAAAATTGAGTTGATTAAAAATAACGATCGAACCGACTAGCTCAGGTTGTAAAACAGTGACTCCAATCATGGGTTTTATAATTGCTCATGTAGGGTATGCTCAATAGGTAACTACGACCCTTTTTAAATACTCGCATCATCTTTATATAACTAATAAAAAGACTTAAGTCAATCACTTGAGCTAAGTAGTAAGCATATGATGTACCTCAAAACAATAGTAGGGGTGTGTTTGTTCTACAATTAGGAGTGATCATAACATTTTTTTTAAAAAGTTACCCTCATAGTTGTAGTGGAGGTTCTACCTCTATTATAGCTAGGGGTGTTCATATAGGATTACTTTAAGTCTAAGATCCACCTTTGTAGTACGAACTCTACATGCATTCTATGAAAACCAAGCATGATGTCTCTCTTAAGCCTCTACGGAGGGTTGAGATCTATTTTAGTAACGTCTATACGCGATAGTCTAACGAGTAACTTTCAAATTATAATATCATGATTTGGTCCATCCCTTCAAGCCGAATTGAGGTATTAGAAGACTGTTCTGCTAGGTTTCAAACGATGAAGAAGGCTATCTATTTTCTACAAAACCTCCCATAAATCCTATAATGCCCAAAACTCCTTATCCACCCACAAGACCTAGTCTACCCAATCTCCACAAGAAATTCCATTGCGAGATAACTAAAATGGTTTGCTATACCGGTTAGACCCTAGCTACCCATGACACCCACTTAATTGATCCAAAATAATTAATTTTTATTTAAAAAAAAAATAAACAAGGATCCATTATATAAAAAAATTAATAAATTTTAAGTATTTTTCACTAGTCATTTTGATTTTGAGTTACGAGGTCTATGCTCCACACTTCAATTAGTATAAGGTAGATAATGATAATAATGATTATTGGCAGAACCTTTGGCTGCCCAAGTTAAAGGCAAACCTACTTTGTATACAAATTTAGTCATTAGGTTGAAAAAAGGTGCTTTAGAGCAGCACCCTTTCACTCCTCGCCATCCTCTCGGTATTTTTATTCATTTGGTTTTTATACTGCCCGACGACTTAAATTTCACTTTTTTTTCTGAATTGTTTTAGGGGCAATTTATTTATGATAATTAGGATTGACCAAAGCCTCTTTATACAGATATAGATATAATTAAAGTAAAAGTCAAATCGAAAGTTTTGAATAATAACTTTTTTCATTTTTATCCGAGAATCATTTTTTCTCATATCCTGTATTTTAGTACAATGCTACTGATTACAGATTTCTTTCTCTCTTTTCTTCCCCAATTTATCGTGGATTGATTCACTGGTGATTTTGGTGATCTTGATTATTTTAAGAGGATTTCTTTTATTGTGGGACAAGAACTTTATAATTTTACTTGTTGATATACTCAAAAAAAAATCTATCATATTTTGGATAGGAGTTATATATCTTTGAAGGTTCTAGCAAGGGGAAGAATCGAATGTACCTTGGATATGAGATGTGGTTTGGGGATAGAAGAAGAAAGTGTTTCGATTTGTCTTAGGTTTGAGATTAGTGAGTTATTTTGTGGATAAATATTTTTGGGTTTTGCACTTTTTTCTTTGGGAGTGGCCTAAAGCCCTGCAAAGGAAGATCTTATAAATTTGTTCAAATTCTTATATTTATAACTTTTAATGTTAGAAAGTTAATCCTCTCCTCATTTTTATAACTAGCAAGCAAGTAGTTTTGCATGACCTTTTTCATGGCTGTTAATTCTATTATATTTTTTACCACTCAAGGATGGCTAGATTTAAAGTCATTGGTTTGGAGTAACCTCATCGTTTACATTAGTGTTTCACCCTCCCTGGCCATGTTGGCTAACCGAAATCATGGTCCAGGGTCGGTTTGAGTTCAACATTGGTGTGTTCTATGAGTCGGGTCAAAGCCCTCTTGCACTAGTTGTGGTAAACTTTGGTCCAAGTGTTGAAAATTCTAAAAATTTGTAGTTTAGAAAAATAACTTGATAATTAATTTTATTGGGTTAAAATTTCTTTTTTTATTGCTAAAAATTCTTTTACAAAATTCCGGGCTTTTACTATGCATGAGAATGTGGCTATTTTATAATGTACAACTAGTCAAGACTTCCACACGATGCATGAAATATATATATATGTAAATCATTTACATTTTCCTAATATACACAAAATTCAATTAAAAAAAGTACTGTTTATTTTTTTTAAATTAATTAATAAAATAAGTGGTTCCTTTAAATAGATAAAGCAGTCCTCCTTCCTTAGAATACGACTCCTATTAATTAACTTATAATAATTTACATTATTAATATTGTAATAAAAATAATATTCTATTTCAAAGTAAAAGTTGTTTAAAACTACTATTAGAATAATATTAATTATTATTTATTTTAAATTTATACAGGCTGGCTTATTTAAAATATTGATTAAAGAATTTGAAGTTCATATTTTATTAATATCATTTATTTTAGAATATGACTCCTTTTAAAGTTAAAAGCTCTAAATAAAAGACATATGTTATGTGTATAAGTTTAGTTTTATACTTTAGAACAAGGCTCTTACTATTTAATAAAAACTCCTCATTATATAAATAATAAAATCAATCCTATAATACGAATTAACTTGAGAGAAGCCGAAGGTAATCTAGAATTAGTTATAAATTAGGAAACATTGTATTTAAAGAATGCGTGATAATTTGCTGCAAGGACTTAGAGCCAACAAGACGGAAAGACCAATCAATAAATAACATTTCAATATCTATTAAGTATCTTCAATGGTAATTTTTTAAAAGTTAGCGATCAGTGACTTATATTTAATGCAATACTCTCACTTATAAACATATGAATAATGATTAGTTCTTACTTTTTATTAATTTCTTATTTAAAGGAGATAATAATTTATGGTAATAAAAATACACATGTTTTGTATAGAAGCTTAGTTTTATACTTTAGAAGAAGGCTCTTATCGGAATCTGACCTTTATTTAATAAAAACTCATTCTCATTATATAAATAATAAAATTAATCCTATAATATGAGTTAACTTGAGTGATGCCAAAGGTTGGTCTAGAATTAATTATAAATTAGGAAATATTTTATTTAAAGAATGCATGGTAATTTGTTGCAAGGACTTAGAGCCAATAAGACGGCAAGACCTAATCATTAAACAACATTTCCGTATCTCTTAAGTATCTTCGACGGTAATTTTTTAAAATTTAGCGATCAATGCCTTATATTTAATGCAATACTATTGCTTATGAACATATGAATGGTGATTAGCTCTTACAGCTTATTATTTTGCTTGATTAAAAGAGATAATAAATAACGGTAATAAACTGCCAAAACCCAACATGGGCTTGCGTTATGGGCCTTAACGGAATTTGGAACGGACGTGAACCCGGATGAAGACGCCGTTTTGTTTGTGACCCCTAAGCCTCTTTCTTCTTCGCCCCCAAAGCCGCCCACGCCTGAAAACCCTAGGGTTTGGGAGGGTTTTGGCGTTCCTTCTCCTCCTCCTTTCTCTCGCCATGGACTCGCACAATGAAGACCATTCGGACCCTTTGCCCAATGGCGGCGGCGGATTGGCTGGATCGAAGCGGGCCAGACAAGGTGCGCTTTGTGCAAATCTGTCTCCTATTTGAGTTCGGTTCTTATATGATTTCTTGTAGGGTTGGGTTTGATTCTTTTGTGGCGTTGTTGTGCTTTTGTGTTGTTGAAGTAATGATGGTGGAAGTGGGAATTATTTTTGTCTTTTTTAGGGTTTTGTTGGTTTGTACAATGTGTGGGTGGATGTTGGGAGTTTGTATGTGGCTATGTACGAAATTGGAAATTGATAGTTTGTTTGTTTTCTTTGATGTGGTAGTCTGTTTTGCGGCTGGTGTTATTTGCTATTGTTGAGGATCTGGTAGTGGCTGATTTCTACTTCTTGTTTAGATGGTTGTATCATGTTCTTTCTTCTAATTTTGTGTCTTGTGTAATGTTGATTCTTCTACTTGTGTCGGGTAAATTGATGGTGTTGTCTTTTTTTGGCTAGCTCTGCCAATTTCTCAACTATGATTGTACATGCCCTGTATGGGTTTATTGGTTTAACCAGTTCATCTGGGTTTCCTTAACTAGTGAAGCTTAGTGTGACAATATTGTTCATTTAAGTCTGGGTAGAGATATTGGCAGATTATGATGCTCGTTCTACAGTTCTTTCCCTCTTCTGCAAATGCCTACATTTGCTTTTTCTGCTTTTATTTTTCCATCTGTATAGAAAAATAAAAGGTTTGTGCCTTATGAGAATACAGAAAGATCATTTTTGCTGAATGAAATTGTTTTTTTTTTCTATTTTTCTAGATGAACATGTCAAAATATTCTCTGACATTTCAGAGATCAACTAATGGTGTATTTTACATAATTACAAGTATTGGAAGTCGGAAAAAGTTTTAACCAAAAAATGTAATTAATGTCATGCAACAGAATTGGAGTCCATTTCAACTGTTATAGGAAGCAAATCCAAGCCATGCACCAAGTTTTTCAGGTTATAATTCTAACTTATTTAAAAAAATTCACAAATTCATATTTATGCTCTCGACGTTCTAATAAAAAATGTTAGTATTGTATCTATTAATGGACAAATATTTTCTGTGGCTAATGAATTGGACGTGTAAGCTGTTGTACAGGTTGATACCTCATGTTGCTCTCTCTAATCCAGTAACAAGATAATTGTCTTGAGGGGGAAAAAATGTTGATTAAGAAGGTTGCATCTGGTTAAAATGCCTATGGATTATCAACAATCTGACAATCATGTGGTTATGTGGAACGTGGAAGCTGATAATCAGTAATGGGTTGACTATCTGTTCAGTTTCGACATCCTTTGTTATGGATGAACAATAGACTAATTAGCTTTTCTACAACAAGGAGATAATACTTGACAGATACTCTGTTTTTCTTTTTTCTGTGTATATGTCCTTGCCTTTTTTTTCATTTAGAAAGACATCTATTATCTGTCAGTCAACTAAATAACTTAATATGTTTTTTCGAGAAAGTAGATTAGTGGTCAGTGTCTTTACTTATCTTCTTAATTTGTTAAAAAAAACATGTGGGTGAAATAATTCCTGTTTGATATACGCTTTTTAGATATGTTGGGCATGAAGGCTTTTTAGTTTGCATGCTGCATTTTTTTTAAAAAAAAAAGTGATGTTGACGTATGTGAGTTTTATCCTTTCTGAGAAGTTGTTAGATGCTATTTAGGTATTTGAGATGGGAGCTTCCGCCCCCTTGAATTAGGGTTTTAGATTGCCTTTTTTATCACTTAATTGGGCATGATGGCTGTTTGCTGTCTCTTAATATTTCGAAAGAAAATCAGGAAACCAATAGTTTCTGCCTTTAGTAGTTGGACATCACTAGAAAAAATTTTAAGTGCTGGTAGTTTCTGCTATATAAATAAGTCTGTATAAAGGAGGATGGGTGGTGGGGAAGGCATCTGACTGTCCAAATTTTTATTTTATTTTATTTTTTCATGTGAAGCGTAGATTTGGGATTATGTTTCAGGCCCCCCTTTTGGGATTATGTTTTCTTAATATGTGGAACCTAATTTAATTAGAAGTAAATTGCATGATAACTGAATGTGGCTGTGGTTCTCTTGGGTAGTGAAAAGGAAAAGCATCATGAGGAAGAGTATCTAATTTTTATCCTTGCTAGGATTGATACCCTTGGGACACCTCAAGGAAATAAATTTTTTTTATGGAGCATGATACTATTGACTTGGTAACAATTGTAGAAGAATACATAGTTGATATATTTCCTAGGAGTTCTATAATTTATTTTAACATTCTACTGTTTATGTATGAATGCTACCCTTTCTATTTTCTTTACTGATTTAAGAGAAGTATATTTTCCATGTGAACTAGGTTTGTTAAATCAACTGACAAAATAATGCTTCTACAGCACTTCCGGATGCCCGTTTGGAGAAGGTTGCCACTTTCTGCATTATGTTCTCGGAGGACTGAGTGCAGTTACTCAAATGACCAACCTTGGCAATCCCTCATCAAGAAATTCAGTTGGTGTTTCTGGTTTATTTGATCATGGTGTGAAGGCCCGCATGTGCAACAAAGTGAATACTGAAGAAGGTTGCAGGTTTGGGGACAAGTGTCGCTTTGCCCACAGTGAAAGAGAGCTGGGAAGGTCTTCTGTGCATGGCCCTGAAAGCTATAGTCCAATGGGAGGCCGTCTATCTGCTGGTGGTGGTCGTTTTGACCATTCACCTGCTGGCTTGGGGGCAGCGGCCAGTTTTGGGGCATCTGCAACAGCAAAGATTAGTGTTGATGCTTCCCTTGCTGGAGCTATAATTGGAAAAGGTGGTATTAATACTAAAAATATTTGCCGTGTCACGGGTGCCAGGCTTTCTATAAGGGACCACGAGTCTGATACCAACTTGAAAAACATTGAGCTTGAAGGGACTTTTGATCAGATTAAGGACGCAAGCAGTATGGTGCGGGAGCTCATCATAAAGGTTGCGCCATCTCACAGCACAGCTGGTCCACCAAGGTATTCAACTGCAGGCGCCACAGCAAGTCCTTCCAACAATTTCAAGACGAAGCTGTGTGAAAATTTTGCTAAAGGTTCATGTACTTTTGGCGATAGGTGCCATTTTGCTCATGGAGCTAGCGAGTTGCGCACTGCTTGAGGATTTTGAACGTAGTTTTCTTGCATGCAGCACTCTTTTTGAAGTTTATTTTGCTCTTTTGTCCAGTTGGTTAAATTGTTTGGTCCATCTTTGGGAGTTAACGCTAAAAATGTTCTCGTATATACCTTCAAAAGTAGCTAGTGCATGTTCAATTCGCTGACTATGTCTGATTTTGCTGTTTGTGTACATTTGCCGTTTCTCTGATGTTGGTATGCCTTTGGCCGATAAAGCCATGGAGAAGTATTCTTATCTAAATCCTTCTGTGAAGTTGCTTCCTCATCACAGATTCACTCGTTCTATGTAATGTATTATGTATTTCGTCATTCTTTTACAAAAAGTATCCTACACATTCGCTGTTATAAGTGAATGAGCGGGTACGGGTACTTGCCACACCTTTGTTTCTTATTTTCCATATCCCGAGAGTTTGACCATAATCTGTTTAAAACTTGGCCATGTCTGATACGGGATCATATTTACGGACGCCCGAACCCATTCTTGGACCCGAGCCGGAGCTGGGATGTTGGAACCCATCCCCGATCCGGGCTACGATGGCAACACCAAACTTGTAGCGGCAATGCCGCCCACCATCTTCCCCCTTCTCTCCCTTCTTTGTTTGCCCTTCTTCCCATTTTATTGAATGATGTATTCAGGTTAAAGTGACAAAACAGTAATCTTGAAAAGGTGGTCGCATCATTTTAATATTTTTCTGTTTGTAATCCATGATTGGATTTGAGAAACAAATTCAATGTTTTTAGTTATATTTGCCGCATGGATGACATTGATATCTATTTTTACCTATTTCTACAGTTTTTTTCTCCATCTGCAGCATGGATGGCAGTCTTTTTTTTTTTTTGTTTTTTGAAAGAAAGATGAATCATAATGGTTTGAATCGGCTTTGAATGCACTTTGGAGCATCTAATTGTTTCTTGGAGTGGGCATGAAGGAAATCTAGGTCATACCGTTGTTTTGCTTGTTGCATTTTAAGGGGAGCTTTGGTGTAAAAATTGAATTAACTAGTATTTTATTTTAGACTAGAGAACTCAATTTAGAAGAAACTTTGATTGTTGACTGCAGCTCAATTGTTTTTGCACCGATTATCGATATGTTCTATGTGTATAAGGCATAGTTTAATGGATGGTTTTTATGAGATGATGATATGCTATTTGTATTTATTTTAGTTGAACTATAAATTTTTTTAACGATGGGTTCATTAAAATTATTCATTGATTTGTTGGTTCAAATCCTCCAAGACCCGTAGAAATAAATATTATGATTGTATATTTTTGCTATTGTAGAATGTATGATTTTTATTTAGTATTAATGTGTGACTCCTTTTAATTTTTTTATATGCAGTGGAGGGATAATTTTCGTATTTTGATTTTAAATGTACTTCTGGACATAGTTGTTATTGCCCAGTAACACTAAATGTGACATTTCCACCTTGTGTAGTTGATCTCCATGTCTACACTATGTCTACTAGACACGGCGCCTCTTTTCTCAGCATGTCTAGAACGAATAACAGGCACATATGGGCACACAGATAGGAATCCAAGTCCGCCAGAGATGAGCCGGCAAAATGGGTTTACTGAGCGATCAACCACGTATCAGTTAAAAGATGAGATTTTCTAACACAATTAATTACGGATTTCCAAGGTTACTGGTTGCATTTAGTTTTGCTGGGTTTGGTTGGTTTTGTTCGGTTAGCGTGGAAGAGACAATGAAAAATCTATAAAATCTAAATACAGTAATTCATGTTAAAAGTACTGATCTTTCATTAAAAATTATCCATATTTAGAATATTTTAGAAACATGCAATTAGGACGTTATACTAATCATCTCTATCAATTTTTTTAAAAAAGTCATCCCATAAACTTTTGTAAATTATAGCTAAGAGAATTTTATATATTTTACGTTTTTTTGTGCCAACCAAACAAAACCCAGAACTTATAGACAAATTTTTTCTTTATTTAATCAAATTTGTGAATCCCATTATATATGATTGAACCGATATGAATGAACCCTTGTGTACGCCACTTCAATATTCCACTAAATTCACTGACTTGAATCATGTCGCAACAACTTTAAACAAACTGAACTTAGCATTGTATAGAACGGTCAAGGTTTACATGAAGGCACTAGCGGCAAATGGACAATGAGATGGTGGGTCGGGGAGCCGCCGGCGGGCCCATGGGCAGATGAACATATCAAGCTGTTACATTAAAATTGTTCCCCAAAGCAGTTTCGAAAGTGGGTAAATAATACGTAAAAAGAGAACACAAAATTAAGGTGCCTAGTCTTTCAGATATATCATACCAAACACTTATTTATTAGTCCAACAATGAAAAAGTCTTCCTCTGATTTATTAGGCCACTTAGATTTTTTCCAAATCTTGATTAAAGCACGCAAGTAGTTCCTTTTTTAAAAAAAATTAAGATGTGTTTTGTTGTCATAACATTATTCGAAAGAAATATTAAATTTTTATTATGCAATATTTTCTTATGAAAAATAAATGAAATTGGGGAAGATTTTGGGGGGCAAGTGCATGTAGAAATGAAAAGGAATATCTTATTTTTATCTTGTTTTCCTAATACCGAAGCATGTGAGGGAAATTTTTAAAATTTTCATATTATTTTATTTCATTGCATTTCAATTTGATATGATTTTTTAATTTACATTATTGTTATGCCAACTAAATAAACACCCTTGAAGAAAATAAAGAAGAAGGCTCTGGGGCATCCCTAGAGGTGTTCACGAGTTAAGTTGACTCGCGAGTTTTAATGAGTTAAGTCGACCCGGCCCGAACTCGTCATATTTATAACTCGATACTTATAACTCGACTTGAGTAGGTGACAAATGAGTCGATTACGAGTTCTATTAAATCCGGATCGACTCGACTTGATTCAGACTCGGGTCGTAACTCGATTGACTCGTAACTCGAATAGGCTCGACTCGACTTGATTCATTTCTTTCAATGCGTATGCTGTGTTTCAAGAATGGTAATATTTCTGTAGTAGGGATGTGTTTCTCTACGTATATTTTATTAAGTACCAATATTGTATTAAAATTTTAACCTTGGAAATGAATCCACATCAGCTTGAGCAGAGGTACAGGCAGTACCGGCAGTAGATCAAGCTCGTGGTCGCAGCGTTTGAGGCAGCGGCACGACCGACCTCGGGGAAGACATACACGGCGCTAGCCCTACAGACAATATCAAAGCAGTTCCACTCCTTGAGGGACGCAATCACGGAGCAGATAAATGGTGCAAGGAAGAGCCTCGGGGAAGACTCGGAGGCAGGCAACGGCAGGGAGAGCAACCAGTTGAGGGCGGTGGAGAAGCAGCTAAGGCAACAACGAGCATTGCAGCAGCTGGGCATGATCCGACTACCGTAGCCCATTGCCTACCATCAGCCATCGACCATCGCTGCCAGTCACCGCCTTTCGCCAATCCCTGCCAATCGCCACTCGTCGCCTGCTGCCGCCAAGTCTCCAGTTGCCGCCCGTTGCCATCGCCCATCGCCCGTCGATGGCCGCCGACCAGTAGCCGCCACAGCTGTCACAACCTCCTTCTCCCATTCCCATACCCTAATCGACCATGAGCTCGACTTTTCCTTTTATACGGGCTCGGGTCGAGATCAGTTTTTAGTTTTTTCAGTAACCTGACTCGAAACTCATAATTATAAAAACTCGACTTGAACCGATTAAAACTCAAACCAATTAAAATTATTAACGAGCTGGTCACAAGTTTTGGAAAACTCAACTCGGACCGGCCTGTGAACAGGCCTAGGCATCCCCACCATATTCTCCCATTCCCTTTTATAAAAAAATAAAGGTGAAAGCAAGGGATAATTAATGTTTGAACATGCACAATTGGCAAATACAATTGAATAAAGGCTGGACAATGACCGGTAAAATCTAAGTAATTGACATGTGATGTTTTTGACCGATGTGTCAAGGGGTAGGGTAGTGGCCGAAGGATAGTGGGTGTGGGAGATGTAAAACCCGAGACTTGAGTCAGGATTTTATAGTCTAAATCGGTCGATTCGATTATCATTTTTATTCGGGTCAATTTTAGAATATTGTGTAACGAACTTAGGCCAATCATATATTAAAAACCGTGATAGTCACGTGTCCCCAAGTATATGATGATAACGTCAGTAGGACAACAGTATAATGAGTTATCAGAATATATGCGAGTATGCTAGATTTTCTTTATTTTAATTAGATCGTAGAATTATTTTTAGGCCGAATAACTCATTAGGACGTGTTATGGGCAGCTTGGGTGGGTTATTAGTTATAGAGCATGTCATTGTAATGTTGTGTGTATTATAAGATTTTTCCCAATTTTCTAGGCTTTTTTTTTAGAATTATTACAAGTTATTATTATTTTTCTAGTGTCAGAGTCAAATAAAGTTTTAATTACGAGACAACCACTCGTTTTGTCCCCGACCAATCATTTTTCTCACTGACCATTCATTTTTCTCCCCGACCACTCGTTTTCTTCACCGACCACTCGCTTTCTTATCCCTGACATCTATTTATTCCAAACCTTCGACATTGTCACCATCTAGTCGCCACCATCCTCCTCACCCAAGTTCCTTCTTCTTTTTTTCCCTTCTCTCTACCCCACGATCCTCACTTGAGGTGACCACAACCTTGTCACTGTCTCCGCGTAGGTATAGAATTTTATCTGATTTTATTTGATAATGAATTGTTTTTATGATTTTGGCGTGATTCTAAATAGGTGTTGGTATAAATTTAAATGCATGTTAACGGATGATAAAAGTGAATTAGAGTTTAAATGCATGTAAATATATATTGTCTTGTATGGATTGATAATGAGTGTAGCATTCATACATTACAATGGGAATAAGTATTTAGTCTTATTGTTTAGGTACGGAGCAGGAGCGTGCTGCCTAGGCGCGTGTACATGATTGGAGCTTCGATGAGGTCCGTTTAGGAGTCGTTCCCTATATTACTCTCCATTATATTGTGTATTATTTTATTACTTGTAGGACGAGTTAAACGGCATTTTATTGAATCCCACTTAATCGGGTTATTTAATCGATCAATTTTCTAGATTAATAACCCTCAAAGGTGAGATCCCTCAAGTATGTTTTCAGAAAAAAAATTTAGCACAAGTGGTCTTCGGGCCTTTTGTATAAATCCCTTCTCAGGCCTATATATATATATATATATTATCAAATTTTCAGTGAGACGAGAGATGGGAAAATCGACTCGTACATACCATGAACGGGTGCACGTGCCAGTCAAAACGGGCTCTGGATTAGTGAGTGGGCTGTTCCATTTCTGAAGGATCCTGACAACTCTACGTTTTGAGTTCTTCACACTCAAAGAACATGGAGGTTTACATGTATTGTTTAGTACAACACATGTTCGGACTTGTGGTTCAAAAGGGTATTAAAGGCAACTGCTTGAGAGTGCTTGACTTTCATGTTCAAGGCCAGGAGAATTATGGAGGAAAGAAGAGGGCTTAGGATATACTGGTAGTCCTACGGGATTAAGAAAGTGAAATGAGAAACTGACGAGAGTGGCATTAGCAGAACAAGTAAGTTCGGGATGCTATCGGGTTTGTAGTTCGGTGGCTCTTCAGTAGGTGCCCTTTAGAGATTTCGTGAGAGGTATCTGAATGGTTTCTTTCATATGAGAGTTTACTCTCATAATTATTTTGATATTAGTTATAGTTTTGGACCAGTAATTACTAACCTATTTTATAGTATATGTAAGTGATGATCATAAATAGGATGAGCCCGCCTGGACAGAGGAGCAGCGAAATCTCTTGCATACACACTTGTCAGATGATAGCATGTTAAATATTTTGATGATGATGTAATGAGATATAATACATGATGATGTGGTGTGATATGATGTATGCTAAAGTAGAAAGATTGCTAATGATGGCATATTTAGACATTAAATAAGTACAACAAGTAAGTCAAGGTCAGAATTAATGAGAAATGTGAATAGAATGCATAGATGGATCAAGAGCCAATTCAATTAGGTAAGATGAAGCTAAATCAGTAGTTGAGTCAGGACTCAGCACATAAATAAATTATGCAATTGAATGAATTTATGGTGTGAATGTTTTATTAATTATATATATATATATATATATATATATATATATATATACATGTTGATTTGACGAGGTGACCCTTAATCACACTTGTAGGGGAAACTCAGTCTGTCGTATTTTATAAATCTTATCGATTTTCATCATAATTATTTGGTATGTGAATTAGTTGATATGTCATCCATGTAGTATCATGTTAAGTGCATCCATCAATGCATATCAATTGACTTGTTTCATCTTGAGACGCAGAGAGTAGATCTGCATGGGTTGGGTTTGGGTTAGCAGGCCTAATTGGGACTAGTGACATTTCGGTTCGGTTCCCACGCGTGAACCAGATTTGGGGTGTTACAATATTGGTATCACACCAAACACTTTGTAGATTTAGTTGGAAGATATTTCATACGACGTGATGTGTGTGCAAAGATTGCTCTAAAGCCAGCTGGTAGGTATATGTTTCTATCCTTGTTATCTTTGATTTACAGATTTTTCACCGGTAGGTAGTGTGGTAGTATTTTCAAGATTTGATCAGTGAGTAAACTGGACTCCCTCACCTCCTTTGCCTAGAAGTTCTACTCATGTTCATAGCGAGACAGTGTCTAGCCGATCTAGAGCCGCACCGCGGCTAGGAAATCCCAGTGAGTTATCTTAGTAAGTCGTCGTAGTAGGAGCCATCGTAGTGGAAGTCGTCGCTACGTTAGAAGCCATCAGACTGAAACAAAGGCTATCATTGCATGCTTGGCAGAGGTACAAATGTAAAAGAAGCTTACTTGTGGATTTCATCAGCCGTTGGCATATTAGGAAATATGGCATGTCCGATGGAGGAATGTGTATGGATTATTGCGGGAGCGTTACAGGATGAGGCTAGAATATAGTGGGATTCAGTCATGATCTCTACATTTATAGGCAGGTAACCTCATATGTGACATGAGACGAATTTAAAGTTGAGTTTGATGGTTAATATTTTTCTTCTAATCTAAGGAAGAGGAAGGAAATTGACTTTCATACACTTAGACAAGGACCTATGGGCGTGGCACAGTATGAAGCCAGATTCAGAGCATTGGAAAGTTTTACACCGGATTTAGTGCAGACAGAATAACGAAGAATCGAGCGTTTTAATGAAGGTCTAAACTATGAAATTCATCTAGCACTAATTGAAAGGTGATTTGCCACTTTGGGGGATGTGGTATGAGCCGCAAGCGAAGCTGAGCGAATCTTGACTACTCGACCCCTCTGAAACTATGATCAAAGACAAGAACACCCTCAACAATATCAATCCGATTAGGGGACACAATAGAGGCATAGGATAGATGCCCCAGCTGCAACGAGAGCTATGGATGGATAAGTTCAAGAGATTAGACAACCAACATGTCAAAACTCTGGATGTCGTCACATAGGAATATGCAGAGCAGGTACAGATGCATGATTAAGATGTGGTCAACCAGGACATTGGGTAGTAGAATGTTTGACTATTCAGCACCAACAACCAGCCCTTCTGGCACTACCACAATGACTAATGCTTCCAGCTCCCCCATTACAACAGCAAAGAGGCCAACAGAACCATGGGTAGGGACAAAGAAACAGTGGTCAGCAATCATTGAGATAGCAACAAAGGGATATGAATCAGAGAGGCATGATGACTATCATGGCAGGACAAGAACTGACAGCCTTAAATCAGAGAGGAATGTTGATAACACTACCAACAGGACCGTCCACTTTGGCACCACTATGGGCTGTAGGGATGGACACAACCACATGTGACATGTATACATGCAATCTACTTCAGATTTCAGACTTAGTAGATAGCTATGAGGGTAAAGCCTCCTTAATTTAAAATTTCAAGGATGAAATTTTTATAAGGAGAGAAGGTTGTAAAACTCGCGACCTGAGTCAAGGTTTTATACTCTAAATTGGCCGGTTCGACCGTTATTTTTAGCCGAGTCAAATTCTGAACACGCGTACCGAGGTGAGGCCGGTCTTATATTATGAACCATGAGACACATGTGTGTCCAAACATATGATGATAACGTTAGTATGATAACAGTAGAATGAGGTATTAGAATATATAAGAGTGCACCAGATTTTCTTTATTTTAATTAGATTGTAGAATTATTTTTAAACCGAATAACGCATTAGGATACGTTATAGGCAATTTGGGCAGGTTATTACTTATAGAGCATGTCATTGTAATGTTGTGTGCATTATGGGATTTTCCCCTATTTTTTGGTGATTTTTTAGAATTATTACAAATTGTTATTATTTTTGTAGAGTCAGAGTCGAGTCAAGTTTTAATTACGAGACAACCACTCATTTTTCTCCCTGACCATTCTTGTTTCTCACCAACCATTTGTTTTTCTCCCCGACCACTCGTTTTCTTCACTAACCAGTCATTTTCTTCCTTGACCAGTCGTTTTCTTCCCCCTAACATCTATTTATTCCAAACTTCCAACACTGTCACCATCTAATTGCCACCGCCCTCCTCACCCAACTTACTTCTTCTTTTTCTGCCTTCTCTATACCCCATGATCCTCACTCGAGTTGTCCATAACCTTGTCACTGCCGCCGCATAGGTATAGAATTTTATCCAATTTTATTTGATAATGATATTTTTATGATTTTGGTGTGATTGTAAATAGGTGTTGGTTTAAATTTAAACGCATGTTAAGAGATGATAATAGTGAATTAAAATTTAAATGCATGTAAACAGATATTGTTTTGTACGGATTGACGAGGAGTGTAGCATTCATGCATTATACTCAGCAGTAATATTTTGTCTTGTTGTGTAGGTACGGAGACGGAGTGCACTGCCTAGGTGCGTTGACATGATTGGAGCTTCTACGAGGTCTGTTTAGAACTCGTTCCTTATTTTACACTTCATTCTATTATGTATTATTTTATTACTTGCAGGACGAATTAATTGTCATTTTATCAGATCCCACTTAACCCGGGTCATTTAATCGAACATTTTTTCTGATTAATAACCTTCAAGGATGAGATCCTTTGAGTATATTTTCGGAAACAAGATTCACCACAAGTGGCCTTCAGGCCTATTCTATAAATCCCTTCCCAGGCATATATATATATATATATATATATATATATGCCTGG
>JAVDBV010000864.1:0-15071 GCA_032619315.1 Piper longum
ATATATATATATATATATATATATATATATATACGAGGGCCTAAGTATTGTAGAGATTTAACTCTTTTGTTGTGTGTGTAGTAAGCTTTCTACCCCTATCCAAACCCATAAATAGGGGCATTTCTGACCATTTAAAGAACAACCTTTAATCATGAAATATAAATCAAACACCTTTGAATTGTGAATAATACACGCCACAATTTGAAAAAAATAAATTGACAAATGAAATGATGTTGGATTTTGCCTAACCCACCAACTACTAATAGGGCTCCAAGAAATTTTTAACAGATTTGTTCTAAGGAGATATGTAACAGATCTCTTTTAAATGGGTATGTGGCATGTGGTTCATTCTAAAGGGGTGTATGAGACGTGGTTTGTTTTAAAGGTATAGATTTATAAGTAGTTATAACCCTCTTAAAAAGGTTTGACACTCCTTTAAAGGATATGAACCTATTTTAGAGGGTATTGTGCCTATTCTAAAAGTATTAAGATACTCATTCTAAAGGTTATATTTCCCTAGGGCTGGGCATGAATCAAGCTAGTTCTCGAATTTTTGTAACTCAATTCATTCAAACTCATTTAATTTTAAGCTCGAAACTCAATCTTAGAAAAAATTGACTTGATTCGATTATGATAAAGCTAGTTTCAAGTTATATTACGCTCGACTTTATTTAACTCAAAAAAAAACTCGATTCAACTTAAAATTCATCTCGAATTGACTCGATGTCTAATGCAAATTTTTAGAAAAAAAATTCTTTTAACAATACATGGATTATATAACATTAAAAATTATAATTTGGTATAAAAATAATTAAATCAAAACAATTTAATAGCTATTATATGACTATCATATATCAAGAATATCATTTATATTTTTACAAAAAATATAAACTTAAAAATATTGCATTACAAAGAATAAATTATATCTTCTAACTTATACGTTAAACTCGGTTTGTTTACAAATTAGCCGAGTTCGAGTTGGACAAAAATCAACTCGACTTGGCTCATGTGCAGCCCTCTAACCCCTCTTAAAAGGTTGTACCTCTTTTTCTATCACACCTCTCATCTAATGGTTGTGTCTCACCTCTGCATTATAAATATAATAATAATATCTCTTAAAATATTTATTTTTATCGATTTGTAGTGAATTTTTATAAAAAAATTATCATTTCAAAAGACAAGAATAACTATGAGATAATTATATTTTTTTTGTTTATTTTATTTTTTTGATGTCATTATGTTCACTTGTATTTTAATTATTTGATTGTGCCTCAGCTATGGTCTTTTTTCCCATAATTTACTTTTTTATTATTAGCGTACAAATTTTAAATTTATTATTTAATTCACCTTTATCATTATTTTATCTTTTATTATTTACACCTCAACTCTTTTTAGATTTTTGCCATCTATAAACTTCATTCTCATATTTTATTTTAGCATTTTTTTATCTAAAACATGTTCATGTTTTGTCTTAAATCTGCTTATTTATTTTATTCTGAGTAGTATTTTTTTTCACTGCTTTGGATCATGATATATTTTTCTTATTTATTTGTTTCCATAAAATTAGGAACAGTAAAAAATAATTAATTTATTATATTAATTTTTATAAATTATTTAATTTTATAATATTTTAGGTTTATAGTCTAATTAACTATAATTTATTTTAATTATTTTTTATCAAAAATTAATAATCTAGTAATTTATATATTTTAGGTTTATAGTTGTAAAATCGTAACCCCCACCTTATAATGGGCCCGGGTGGTTAGGGGGAAAGGATTGAAGAGAGAATCGCGGAGAGAGGCGGATAAGAAGAAAGGCGGCCAAGTGGGCACACTGGGTGCAAGCATGCAAGCAAGTACGATACAATACAATCATCTTTATACACGGATCCGAATCCAGGCAACTTTGCACCCGTCGAGTGGAGCACATCAAGGCCATCATTCTCTCTCTCTCTCCGTCTCTATCTTTTATTTTTCTACCTGAACAGTAGCCGCATAAGTGCCAAACCTATCAAAGTGACTTGGGAATTGTATGCTGTGTATCATTCTTTTCTTTCTTAGACTTCCCAAGGGGCATCTTTTTACATTTTGTTTTCCTCCCCTTTCTTCCTCCTATCAACGAGTGTATCTATTCTCCCCCTGGTTGCATCGAGTCAAAAGACCTTGCACCTTTTCATCTCCCAAATGTGCAGTTATTCCTCCAGTTCCTCATCTCTCAAACTGAGACCTTTAAACCAGAATTGATGCCCCCTCCAATTTCAAGCCATCTACTACACAATAGAAGCAGATTGTAATGAGTCACCTAGCTAATTCTGGAGACATGGAAATCTTCTCTTTTGCAATATACAAGGACCATTTCTAACCCTTATACCAGTTATATATTATTAATTTAATCGGATCTATTCGTGTACCTCTTGGAAGGTGCAAGTTCTTCCAGACAACAGTATTACTTTTATGTAGTGTCCCAGATGGGTGTTAGTGCGGAATTTAGCGAGAACAACTATGCAAAATTTATAAATTAATTTATTAAAAAAAATCAAAGAATCGAAAGATGGGCCATCAAATAACCAAAGTAGAAGAGGACATGTTCTCTTTTCAAGTCGTTGCGAAGATTGAATTGGCAGAGATTCTTAGTTTCCTCCAACACCCTGTTATATATGTGACAGCCAAGCCAGCCTTTGCTCCATGAGAACTTGCCTAAACAAATAAGGAACAAGAAGTGCGCTCTGAAACATTTCCAACAATATTCAAGCAGACAATTAGAGAAGCCCCGAGGGCAGAATATAGTAATTTCTCTGTTCAGTTAAGTGCGCAGCAGCTCTTCAAGGTATGCACTTTCCTTGCCCTAATCCTTGTGAAATTGGGGAGATTGAATCGACCAACTCACCTGTACGTACTACCTATTTTCAATATGACAGAATATGTTTCATCACCACGCTTATCATCAGGGGAAACATTACAATTTTCCTTTCACTGGGAATGCGGCAACCCCCAGCTCGGAGAGAATTTTGTTCTCAAACAGCGCCAACGTGCAAGTAGAAAACGGTTTGGTCCTATCAACCGATGCGAAGCCTAGACTAAAATGGACACCCGAGCTGCACGAGCGCTTCACAGAAGCTGTTAATCAACTAGGAGGAGCAGATAGTGAGTGAAAAAACATAATAAAAAGAGGCTAGGAAAAGCACGCCATTTCACATTTAACGCATGCATCTTGTAGAGACCAGACCGTCTGTAGTACGAGACGGGAAAAAAAAGAACATTAGAACAAATTTAATTAGTAGTGTTTTTTTCTTTATATTGCAGAGGCAACCCCAAAAACGGTGATGAGGATAATGGGTATCCCGGGCCTTACACTCTACCATCTAAAGAGTCACCTTCAGGTAACGGTAGTATCAAATGACATTCTTTAGCATAACTTTGACACCATGTTAGTAGGTCATTTAGCGTATGTGAGAATATTTTACAGAAGTATAGGCTCAGCAAGAATCTCCACGGACAGACAAGTAATAGAAACATCGCTGTTAATAGTAAGTGAATGAACATTTTATCACCCGCGCTTAAAAACATTCAAAGCTGTTTCGATTAATTACACAACTATTTCTTGCAGGTTGCTCCGGAGCAACAGACATATCAGTGTCCGAAATGAGTGGTACGCCGGCTCATGTCCACGCGAACATCGGGGTACCGCCCACCAAGTAAGAACAAGACCTCGCGCAAAGGTGTTAGAGAAGTACTTCTATTTCATACAGATTAATTTCTATTTAACAATCAATTTCATACCTTAGAAGTATGCAGATCACAGAAGCAATACACATGCAAATTGAGGTGCAAAGAAGACTGAACGAACAGCTTGAGGTAAACTCGACAAATTAATTACCAACTTTGTTCTCTTCTCCCTTCAAACAATTAATAAACACGAAATCAAAGTCGTCTAGCCAGACAACTTATCTAACACGTGAGTTGCACAAGTGCCTGTTTTCAATTAATTTATTTCTTATCATATAAAAGTTCGTACGTTGAACACCCTTTTTTTTCTTACCGTGTTCATTCTGTGTATCTAATTTGTAACTATAACGATCATTTTTTTCCAATTCAATAACCGTCTTACCATTTCTACTTACAAATTAGTTCCACATTTCCATGCCAAACACCAACAGGTACAGAGACATCTCCAACTCCGCATTGAAGCTCAGGGAAAATACTTGCAGACCGTGCTAGAGAAAGCCCAGGAAACTCTTGGAAGACAGAATATAGGTTTGGCGGGACTTGAAGCAGCCAAATTGCAGATCTCGGAACTAGTTTCTATAGTGTCCTCCGAATACTGCTTTGATTCTAATAAATTGGAATCTAAAGAGCAAATGGGCCGTCTACGCGGTCAACAGTGCCAGATTGCGGATTGTTCGATTGACAGCTGCTTGACGAGTGATGGACAGTTGAAGGACCAAGAAATGAATGATTGTTGTAGGCATCCAAGAAATATAGGTGGAAACATCGCCACCAGCCCAAAAGAGTGTCAGGACGATTCCAATGGCTCAAAGGTTGAGGAGAGTGATGTTGGTCGGTGCCAAGAATCCAAGGAATGGAAACCATCTCCTGAGAGGAACGGAGTACTCCCACCGAAGAGAACAACGAAAAGCTTGTCCATGGAAACATCGGAGGAGAAGCGGAAGCAAAGAAAGAGTGATGAGACTTTTACTCCACAAATTATAGCTAAAAGACCGACGAGTCAATCTGAAAACAATTGGCAAAAATTGACCGGATTAACGCTACCCATAACAGGGCAACTCGATCTAAATTCTCAAGATGAAAACAATTCAACATCAAGTTTTGAACAGTTTGATTTGAATGGTTTCAGCTGGAGTTGATCAAGCAGTTTGCACGGACTTGTCACATTTAGGTAAAATTAATCTAATATTTAAATTTCGAAGTGATAATGCGAATGTACGACAAAAGTATAAATCCAAGATATCTCGGTTGTATCATAAAATTACTTGAAGCAATATATATCTCAGAAAGAGTACTCACAAGGATTGATTTTATTTGAAACTTAACATCGAACAGGCAGCAACAACAAGAAGCAACAGAATGAAGAAATGTCACTTGCGAATATAGCATGAGGGTGTACATGTAATTTAATAGGTTGCGAATCAACAGTAAAATTACTTCAACCGCCTCGTTATCGTCTTCTCGTGAACAGCTTGATGTTCACCTGAGATCAAGGATCAATCAAATTACTTTTGTTTGATTTCAGAAGCCTTTATACATAATACTTAGCTCCGAAGGTTATATACATCAAACACATTATATATTTCTCCGTCCTAATTTGAGTCAATCCCAAGACATTGACATCCTCAAGCTTTCTCAAACCTATATTATTCTATTGACTTCCTCGATACCAATTCATTGATCAGAGAATAGATATTTGTCCATTTTATTAGGCACATTCTTTTCATTCCATTTACTTTATGACCCATGTGAAATGAAATCGGGTGGAATTTATACCATTCGAAATAGATGAGGGTATACAAAAACAACTCGTAGTATTTTTAATCCCGTTAATAGCAAATCCTCTCTTATCTATGAAAGGGGGAAGGCTAGAAGCCCTCCCCGTATTTTATGGAGAGAAAACCAATCGGGGGTCATCCACCAAAGGTCCCTTAGCCCTACGGTAAGGAAGCAACCTTTTCCGAAAAAAGCAACGGCTTTCTTTTCTCCATCATCTCTTTTACCTATCCTCCTATCCAATTTCATGCCCCTCAAAAAAAAATTGTCTCCTATCCCATTGTTGGCAAATAGACACTCTAATAGAAAGAACCCAAAAAATATTTCCCCTCACTATTAAATCAAAACAAATATAAGATAAATAAGAGACACCAATATAAAACTGGATACAAACTTTCCACCAAATTCGAAAAAAAAAAACCAACCTAATCGATCAACTTTAATTAAAAAAATTTCTTACAATCAAGTATCGAATAAAATTTTAAAAAACTCTCTTAATACAAATCAGACCAATAACAAGATATTAAAGATATAATTCTTCAGAAATATAATATATTACAAATAAACAAAATAACATACACCTCAAAAAAAAATTTAATCAACCTCACACCCTTAATTACAACTCCGACTTCAACTTGAGAAGATGAAAATTTTCTCCAAACTTTCCTTTTATGAGCCAAATATGTTCAAAAACTCTTAAGAAGATATTCTGTTTAACATCAGCAAATCCATTATATAGAAAAATATAAGTAGAATTCTCGAAGTCACCTCACTAAAATTCTATAAAAAATGACGAAATCACACATAAGTATACGAAACACAACCATTAGTGTGATAAACAAAAAACCAAAAATTAAAAATTGAGTTTTTCAATATGAATGGGTGAGGGAAACTCAACAAATCCTCCCCTTCATGAATCCAGGAGTTAACTAGACATAAGTTGTAGCAAAATCCTCCATACCAACTCCACTTCGACAAAATAAATGTTTGTTCTTTGTCACAATCTTGGTTAACATATCTGAGATATTTCTGTCAATGTGAACCTTGTTCAACTCTAACAACTTTCTCTCTAAGAAATCTCTTACCCAATGATATTGAACATCTATGTATTTACTCTTTGAATGAAAACTAGAGCTGTTACTCAAATGTATAATACTTTGACTATCACAAAGTACCTCATACTTATCTTGACTTATCCCAATTTCATTCAAAAATCTTTTCAACCATAGAACCTCTTTGCAAACTTGTATAACTATAATGAATTCAGCTTCAGTTGCGGATAGAGCAACACACTTTTGCAATTTGGATTGCCAAGAATTAGCACCACCCGCAAAACTAATAACAACCCTAGAAGTAGACCTCCTAGAGTCAAGATCACCAGTTATATCTGCATCAGTATAACATGATAATATATGCTTACCTCCCCCAAAGCATAAACCTAGCTTGGAAGTACCTCTCAAATATCTTAATATCCACTTAACTGCTTACTAATGTTCTCTATCAAAATTAGACAAATGTCTCCTTACTACCCCGACAGTATATGCTATGTCTGGTCTAGTACAAACTATAACATACATAAGGCTCCCTACAACAGATGCATCATTCATGTTGGTGGAACATTCATCATTTGATTTACTACTGCTTCACTTAGCTCATCCTTCTTCAATTTGAATTGAGCTCTTAGTGGAACAATAACTGGTTTGGCTTCATTCATGTTAAACCGCTCAAGAATCTTCTCAATGTATTTCTCTTGGGATAACGAAATTTTTTTAGTTTTCTATCCCACTAGATAGACATGCCAAGAATTTGCCTAGCAGGACCCAAATCTGTCATGGCAAAGGATTTGCCTAAATTTTCTTTCAAATCTGCAATTCTTAATTTATCCTGTCCAAGAATCAACCTATCATCAATATAAAAAAGCAAAATAATAAAGTCATTTTTCCAAAATTTCTTGATAAATACACAATGGTCTGAAATAGTTTTATTATAGCCTTGACTATCTATAAAAGAATTAAACTTTTTGTACCACTATCTAAGAACTTACTTGAAGCCATACAAACTCTTCTTCAATCTGCACACCATCTATTTCTTTTCTTTATTTATAAAACCATCATGTTGTTTATATATATTGATTCATTAAGATCACCATGGAGAAATGCAGTCTTCACATCTAAATGTTCAACCTCCAAATCCATACTTGCAGCTAAACCTAGCATATAACGGATTGAAGACATTTTTACAATAGGTGAGAAAGTTTCATCAAAGTCAATAGCCTTCTTCTGCCCAAAACCTTTCACCACAATTCTTACCGTGTACCTTGGTTGTGAGTTACCCTCTTCATGCTTAAGCCGATTAACCCACTTTTTCTTTAAGAATTTTCTCCCTTTAGGAAGATTCACAAGCTCATACGTTTTGTTCTCATGCAATGACTTTAGTTCCTCTCGCATGACACTTACCCATTTGTCTTTCTCTTTGTGACTAAAAGCTTCACTAAAGTCTTCAGGCTTACCAATTTCTATGAGAGTCACATAAGTAGACTTTGGATACTTCGTGGATGGCTTAACAATTCTACCAGATTTTGTTCTAGTAACATCAGCCTCCCCTTGATAACCAACCCAATCACCATCATGTACCTGTTCATCAACAACATCAAGAACTGTATCATTAAAAATATCATTATCGTCACCTTTATCGTCACGAGACAAAGAAATAGGAATGTTATCTCTGAGTTTTTTTATCAATTTGTTCAATAACATATTGAACAATATCCTCTACAACCGTTTGAAGAGCAGATGAAGTCTTAACCTTCACAACGTAATCCTGGATATCACTTTGGGTACTTGTTTCATTCCAAAAGTCTGAAACCAAACTCTTTATCCTCATAACCTAGAAATACTTATTCAAATGTCCTAGCATCAAGCTTCAACCTTAGTTCCTTTAGTATATGTACAAAATCTTTACAACCAAACACCCTTAAATGAGTGTATTTTAACTTCCTACCAGTCCAAACTTTTTCTGGGACATCTTCATCTAAACCAAGTGTAGGAGACCTATTAATTAAATAACAAACGGTACAAATAGCTTCAGCCCAAAATCCTTTAGGAATTTTGCTATAGAAAGCATACACCTAACTATTTCTTGAATTATTCTGTTCATTCTCTCAGCCACTCCATTCAATTGTGGGGTATAGGGAACAGTCTTCTCATGTCAAATGTCATGTTTACCACAATAAACCTGAAACTCATTAGAACAATACTCACATCCATTATCACTTCTCAAACATTTCAAAGTGACAAAATAATACTATATCTTTCTTCAAACAATAACACCGTACCTTTCTTTAAGCATCATCAATAAAAATGACAAAATAAGAGGCTTCACCAAGAGACTTTATTTTCATTAGACCACAGACATCAAAATGAATAAGTTTAAGTATTTGTGTCTTTCTTTCGCCAGTAGATACAAAAGAAGCCCTACGTTGTTTTCAAGCCAAGCATTGATCACAAGAGCTTAGTGTTGTCCCATCAAGTTGTGGAAGATAGTTCTTCTTCTTCAAAAATTCTAGCCCCTTTTCACTCATGTGTCTCAACCTTCTATGCTACAAATCAGCTATGAGAGTAGTAGAGGTAACATTAACCTCCCCGTGAACTAGATTAGATGTAGTACTATAAAAATCACCACACTTCTTCCCTTTAGCAACAACTGGAGAATCTTTCACCAATTGTCATAATCCACATGAAAATTGTGAAATATAGTTCTCATCATCTAACACACTTGTTGACATCGAATTCAATCTTAAATCAAGAATATAATGCACATTTTTCAAAACAAGTTTGCAACCACAATCGGTCACAATATGCACATCACCATGACCAATAATTTTAGAAGTCTCATTGTTGCACATCTTCACCATACCTATATCAGCTGTCACATAGGTGTTAAAGAAATCTCTACATGGGGTAGCATGAAACGATGCCCCAAAATCAATCACCCAACTAATATCATTATTAGTTGTCAAACAATCATTTCCATCATCAAGTATGATTAATATATCTTCTATTGCAACATTAGCAGTCTTATCATCTTCACTTTTATTGTCAAGATCCTTACCATTTCTTAGTTCTTTATTGTATTTGTAGTAGTTCCATTTTTTATGGTCGACTTTATCACAATAAAAGTACTTGAAGGTCTTGTTTCTAGATTTAGACCTTCCTCTACTCTTATCTCTTCTACTTGGATTCTTACTATTTGATCTTCCCCAAGAACTAAATTCAGAAACTAAAGATTGAGATAAATTAAAAAAGGTTACCTGTTGTGTTTTCCTTCGCACTTCGTCACTCAAAAGATAGCTTGAAACCATATCAAAAGTAAGCTGCTTGTCAGAATTATTCAAAGAAATAACAAAAGGTTCCCAATACTTTAGTAAAGTATTTAATAATAGACAAGCTTGCCAAGCATTATCAAGAGGCATATTCAAACTAGATAATTGAGTTAATATACCTCGTATCTCATTAATGTAGTCACTAACTTCTATCTCATCCTTATACCGAAGATTCATCAACCTTCTTACTAGGAAATTTTGGTTTCCAAGAGTGTCTCTCTCATACATATACAAGAGCTTATCCCAAAGCTTCTTGGTTGTCCATCTTGATCCATTTAGCAGTGACACTCGACTCAGCTTTAGCAGTAGGCAGAGGAGTAGGAATCGAAGGAGCCTGCCCTTCATCAGTCATAATCAGAGTAGCACTAAATGGTGGACTAAAACTCAGTGACTTAGGAGGACCAAGAATTTGATCATATTAATTCTTAGTGAATAAATAATCAATCATACGACTCTTCCAGTAATGCCAATTAGGTTACTACCCAAAACCAAGACAAACAAAAAGAAAGAACCAAAGCTAACCTGTAACGACCTGTCATTTTATACAATATTGTGGGCCTAACTGGCCAGGTATTACTCAAAAATATAACTAACTAACCCGCCCTAACCGGACCGGGTGTTACTTAAATGCTACATAATTTGTATTAAAGCAAATAAATCTAACTCACTAAAATAATCATCCCATAGTCTTTGACCGTTTACCATATCCACATTTATAATACAAGAGAGTAAAAAGGAAGTTCGCTTATTATCCATTCGCCACTTGAGTTAGTAGAAGAACCACCCAGTCGTCTCTTAGTCTTTAGTTCCAGCTGTTAACCTGCGGAGGCAATTCCGCGTTAGTGATTAACACACTAAGCCATTCTGACATGTTTGTTACCATCTATCAGGTCCATTCTGGCGTGTTTATTATTGGCTATCAGGTCCATTCTGGCGTGTTTATTATTGGCTATCAGGTCCATTCTGACATGTATGTTACTGGCTGTCAGATCCATTCTGACATGTCCAGCTGTCAAGTTCATTCTGACATTGTTGGGATGTTAGGTCCATTATGGCATGTCCGTTACTGACCGTCAGGTCCATTCTAAAATGTCCAGCTGTCAGGTCCATTCTGACATGTGCGTTATTGGCTGTCAGGTTCATTATGACATGTCCAGCTGTCAAGTCCATTCTCACATTATTGGGCTATCAGGTTCATTCTGACTTGTCCATTATGAGATTATGGTCTATCAGGTCCATTCTGATAAGTCCATTATGAGATTATGAGTTGTCAGGTCCATTCTGACAAGACCATTCAGAGCTTATGGGTTGTCAGGTCCATTCTAGCATGTCCATTCTGAGATTATGAAGGGTGCGGCCTCGTGTCGGACTAAGTCAATTCCTTAACCCCGGTTGCACTCGGTGCATGGTGGTCGAATCTGGGCTTGGGGTTTAGGGTTTAGGGTTTAGGGTTTAGGGTTGGCTGGCGGACTCGGGCTAGCCAGGTGGACGCGGCGTGATGTGGCAAAAGGACACGAACACAGGTAGTGGGTAAACGGGTCGGGCAGAGCGTCGCCAGTTCCCGTCGCTGAATAATGCCGACGACGGCGCGGTTGGTGTCGCCTCCGATCGAAATCAGAAACCCACTCGACGATGAGTATGTTGGTGGTGGTGTCGGTGGAGTCCGGTCGTAAGTTGGTCGTAAAATGGCTGGGAAAGGGGTAGATCGCCGCCGGGTGCGGCGACCTCACCGGAGACAATTGCAACTGCGGTGGTGGCTGTAGGTGGTCTCAAAATGTTGGCCTCAATGAGGCAAACCTATCTGGGGCAACGGTCGGCGGTGCCCGGCCTGTGGTTGGCCGGAAATGGCTGAAAACAACAAAAATAGCCACCGTTCATTCCGCGTCACCGACAGCGACCACATCCATGGCAGAGGTTGGTCTGAGTCTCAAATTTTAGATCTCGACGAGGGGAAGCTATTAGGGTGGTCGAACCAGCAGTGGTGACTCGCCGATGCCAGAAAATAGCCCAAACAGTGGTGATGGCAGCGTAAACAGGCTCAAAAAACTCCGTCGTAGGCGGAGACTGCGACGGTTCCGGTGGTCGTGAGAGGTACGACTGGAAAGCTGGCCGTGAGGCAGTCTTGGTGGCACCGGTCCGGTGGCTGGGAACGAGACGGAGACTCATCGACGGTGAATCAAAGTCGCAACAGCATTAACACAAATCATGGATGACACGAGCAAGGAGGAAGGATACCCAAGTAAGGAAGAAGCCGGCTTCGGAAGAGGAGAAGAAGATGAGAGAATCAGATAAGGGTGATACCCCCTCATAAATTATATAATGAAATGACGGCTAGGGTATGTGAAAAATACCCCAACACCCGTATTTTATTTAATCGGGTAAAGATTAAAATATAATATTTAACCGGGTAGAATTAACCGGGTAAAGAATATAATATAATTAATCATAATAATTTTTCAACGTTTGATCCTTCCTCGACCGAATCAAATATAATTTTTTTTTTCACGATCTTAACATAACGAGGCTTTGATTCCGCTTATTGGGAAATAGGCGCTCTAGCAGAAATAACCTAAAAAATATTTCCCCTCAAGATAAAATAAAAACAAATATAAGATGAATAGGAGATACCAAGATAAAAATGGATGGAAACTTTCGTCCAAATTCAGAAAATAGAAAATCAACTTACTCGATCATAATTACATAGAATGGAGAGATGATAATTACATAGAATGGAAAAAGCCATTGATTTATAAGAATGCAATTGATCATAATTTTTTATTTCCTATAGTTTTGGTGAGGTTTATTGATGTAATTTTCTTCGTAGGATGAGTTTATTGTCTATAAACTTCCACAAAAGTTTGTCATATTCCATTGTAAATCTACAATTTTTACTAATACATTGTTGATTTATTATAACCATTATTGTCTTAAATTAAACTTCTTCCTCCCAGACCAAACAAGACAATTTCTTCCATTTTGAATTTTTTGAACTATATATTTTAAAATTTTTTTGAGGTAGCCAAAAGGAAAACAAGCATGATGGCTTATCATAATTAGTTTATTATTGAGGTAAGATCCTCCAAATTAGCCTCCATAAAAATTCCTACTAAGAAAAGATCTAAAATCCTGTAAATTAAATGAGATAAATGAATTAAATTTTCAACTTTTATTAAATTCTTTGAAAAAATAACTAAGACCAATTAGTTTATACTTAAGTTGGGTTGTTACAAATAATTTAAGAGCTAACATATTTCTTTATTAGATGGTGGACTGCTGTGTTTTTATTCGTATTAGGTGATAGTTTAGATTAAATATAGTCTAGGCCCATTAATTAGAAAAAAATAATTGAGTATGAAATTTTATAAAGTAGGTGAAATGTAGGATTCTTCAAAATTAACTACATCCAATACATCAATAAATAATGGGAATAGATTTATAAATAACTTAAGTTAACTACCGTGAATGAATGATTTTAATTCATCAATTTGTAATTGGCCTAAGTTGTTATAACACCAATGTTCAAAAGTTCATACCCTTGCTAGATCTAGTGTAAAAGAGATCATAGAATCAGAATCATGAAGGCAGGAGCCTTGACTAGATATTTAATAACCGGCAAACTTAGAACTGTTGCACCTTTAGTGGGAAAATTAGAAATATTGGATGATGAATGCTACAATATTACATAAAATAAAAATTGGTAAGGTTTTAAATTTTTTATTTTTTTTATTCACGTATACATTTTTTTTAAAAAAAGGAGATTTTTCCACGGTTATTATTTGAGTTTGATATACTTTGTATATTTAATTACAATCTATCCCATCTCTATCATCAAAAAGATCTTAGTGGTTTCTCATCCTGTATTTTGAGGGGATTTAGTTTATCTAAAGAATGGAAAGATGTGTGAGCTATCTACATGCTTAGTGTACGTGTATAAAATTTATTATGTCATGAGCGTGTAATATTTATTATTATATAAGTTTATGCTCGTATTAAATTAATTATATTTAAGCAAAGTAGAAATTTGTCAATGTGATTTAGTCACTTAAATCTATGTCAATAAATTTTCCTTGTAACAACCCAAATCCGGTTCACGTTCGTGAACCGAACTAGCATATTACGGTCCCCGGTTAAGTCGACTAATCCGAACCTAACTATTGCTGATTCAATCTTAGCGTCTTAAGATGAAGATATGACTCGTCATACATGGATGAATGCTTAAAACCCTAACATGATAATATATGAATGACATAAAAATCAATTCATACGCCAACAACAATTGCAATAAAATCAATAAAAATTCTAAATTTGAACGGACTGACTCTCCCCTAAAAGTGCAATTAGGAGCTAATTTGTCAAAATGATATATACAACATATATACATATATAGAACATTAACATTCACATATAATGCTAATCTACTATATGCATCATTCGTTGAATCTTGGGTCTCAGCCCATCTGTACATTCTCTTCACAATTCATATCATATCATCATGTCATAGCATTCAATCGCAGCATATCATCATGTTTTAGCATTTTCTCATATTAGTTTCAATATAATAAAATCATAAACAAAATATTAAACATCCAAGCACCCAACATGAGTGTGTGCAAAAGACCTCATTGCTCCTCCGTCCATGCTGGCACATCTATTTTATACTCGTCCCATATAGTACAAAATCGCGTCAATAACAAGTATTACTGGTATAGAATATAACTAATATCAAACTGGCTATGAGAGCAAACTCTCATATGAAAGAAAACAATCATATACTCCTTGTGAACTCTTTTAAGGCCACTTACTGAGGAGCCATTGGGCTACATATCCAATAGCATCCCAAAATGTCTAATTTGTTACTGCTGATGTCTTTCTCGGCATTTTCTTACTTCATTTTCTCTTGGCCTTGAGCACGAAGGCCAAGTACTCTCAGATAGTCACCTTCAGTACCCTTTGAACCACAAGTCCGAACATGCGCTATACTTAACAGTACCCGTAAACCTCCATGTTCTCAGGGTGTAAGGAACTCAAACACGGAGTTGTCAGGATCCATCTAGAATGGAACAGTCCATTTACTAATCCAAAGCCCGCTTTAACTATCACGACATCACCTCATGGTACGTGTAAATCGATTTCGTCATCTCTTGTCTCACTGAAAACTCGAAAAAATTATATATATATATATATATATA
>JAVDBV010000866.1:0-13274 GCA_032619315.1 Piper longum
TAAATGCTAGGTATAAACTTTGTAAGCCTATATTATTACCTTCAATTTTTTATTTAACGGTTCACATTAAGTAATTACGGATAGTGGTTACGGGTAATTCTTAAAATACTAACAAATGTGATCCATTAAATAAAAAATTAACAATCACGTTTTCAGTTTACATCCAAAACGGATTCACACTATAGCATTTTCTCAAAGAAAGAGAGTGTATATATATATATAAACAAAAATAATAGTGTAAACCTTGTTAGATATAAAGAATGATTGCTTGGGGAGGGAGCTAAAGGAGAGTTTATCTCATAGTTGGATGGGTATGGGGAGAGTTGAGCATTAGTAGGGGAGTGAACTCTTCCCTTTTCTTGCCTCGTTTCCCTGTACATGCGTGCATGCCCTCTCCTCTTCTATCTCTGTTTTTAAAGCGGGCCCCATGACCCATTCTAAAATATGTACGAATATTTACTTGTACATTAATTAATTTATAAGCATGGAGACTGCTCTTGGTGTTTTGTTGTTAGGCTGATTTGAGTCAAATCTTTAGGATATCTGTTTATGTAGATCCAATGTAGTCTATAACATATAAGACATGAATATTTAGCAAGGTCTAACAACATAATTAAATTCATTAAATCCAATAGAAGGGGATCTTTTTTTTCAAAGAATGTTGGCACATAAAAGTTCTTCCCATCACTTCTAGTCAAGCCTCTCTTTTTTTTTTTCTAGATTGAATTCTGCTTTGAAATAAAAAACTTGACTTCCATGTTTGGAAAAAAAAGATTTCTTATGTGAAAAATATTATCAAACTTGACTCAAATCATAATAAAATATTATTTTTATTTCTTATGTGAAAATTTTTTAGGTATGCCACATTCTATGCAAGAAAATTTAGGGCAAGTATCACCACGACCTCATCGGCACCTATTGGGATTTTAAGTATGAAAAATCCCAAATTAGGTAATTTCTCTGAAATCAATTCTTAAACAAATCATACAGATGGAAGTTTCGATTACGGATTTAGAGCGGTAAGACATGGGTAGAACTTGACTCATCTCTAATTTGCACTGTGTTCCACAAAATATTATTTATTTAGACAACCGTAATTAGGACGTAGTCAATATGGAAGAAATAGTTGAAAAGGCCTCAAATTTAAAAAATGCCCAAAAAGAGATCTCATTATACCAAAACTATTATATATATATATATATTTATAAAATAACTGCAATTACCTTATCAAAATATATCATCAAACTCTAAAACAATAAAAGTAAAGAACTTATAATAACTACAGTCACTCTCTTGAAAGAAAAATTAGAATCAACCACTTTTGTACAATATATATAAGTAATTGTTTAGTGGTTATGATTAAGTGGTTAATTTCAATTGTTATTATGATTTAAAGAACTCTTATAAAAAAGTAATTGGTTTAAAAAAAATAATTCGCTTATGACATAGGAGTGGCCGGTGATATGTAAATTAAAAATGATGGCATGTTTAAAAATTTTCTTGGTCAGAGATGTATGTCGACACGTTCGAGTGAGAGAGAGACGAATTTGGTCAAACCGTGTACCAGACTGTAGCTCACTGCCTACATTTTTCAGTTCTCACCTCACAAATGTTGGGAAAAAAATGTTTATTTATTTTGCTTTGGAAAAATCTTTCTGTGTTTCCTGCTTGGACCAATAAGCAATAAAGTGCTACTTTTGAACAAGAAGTGGGGAAATCTACAAGGCATATGCGTACCTTCTGTAAAGTGTATGACCCAGCAATTTGTTCCCAATTCATGGGCGTGTGATCATTTTCCCAGTGCTGGAAGATTTAACACGGCATATAATATTGAATTGTATATTTGTAACCGAGTCAGTCGTTATTTTTCATTTCACATGTCTAGGAATTTCTAGATCTGCACAAGAATGTGAACTCCCAATATATATATATGACTATCTCTTAGCATGTTCACACTGCAAGTTCCACATGTAATTTTAGTCCACTTAGCATATAATATTCAATGCATGTACCCACGTTTGTCAAAGAAAAGTATGAACATATGTACACTACTTTTCCCGTTTAATATTAGTTCACACCGACCCTTGGACTCTATATAAGCACTACCATATGAGATCTCTAGTCCCCATCTTCCTCTTCTCAACTCACAATTGTGGTATAGGAAGGAAGAGCAAAACCCAGTGCAAAGAGGGGAAACATAAATAGAGAAAGGCATGGCAAAGCTTGGTGGATTGATCAAGTTCTTTGTGCCAATTTTGGTGTGTTTAATGGCTGCCAGTGGTGGTCAAGCTTATGTCCGGTCCTCTGGCGTGAACCGGCTATGGAGGGCAAGCCTGGGGTTGGGCCAAGAGAGGTTAACCCGCCTCCATTTCTTCTTCCATGATAGGGTGTCCGGAGTCAATGCAACCGTGGCCGAGGTGGCCACCGCCAACATTACGGCCAGCTCGCCGACCTTGTTTGGCTCGTTGCTCATCGCCGACAACCCACTAACGGAGGGGGCCGACCCGTTGTCAGAAGAGGTGGGGAGGGCTCAGGGAATGTATGGATCGGTGGGGAGGGAGGAGATGCGGCTCATCATGGCCATGAGCTTTTCCTTCTCCAAAGGGAGGTTCAATGGCAGCTCACTCAGTATGCTGAGTCAGAACCCGATCACGAACCCGGTCCGGGAGCTCTCCATCGTCGGCGGCACCGGTAGGTTCCGGCTGGCCCGGGGAATTGCGACGGTGAGGACGGTGGAGATGGTGGGGTTGAGCGCCATTGTTGAGTACAATGTGACGGTCGTTCACTATTGATGTCTATATTGACTGTGGGTCAATGTATACCTTGCATGCTTCTTTCTTTTGTTGGTTTATTATATCTTAATAGATCCTATTGTTTACTCATGAAATAAATTAATATGATCTCATTTTGTCGGTTTTATAAGATGCACCTTGATGCTTTGTTGGGTAATATTAAATCTTTTTCATTTCTTTGGCGCGTGTGTACCTAATAAGAATTAAGTTACAATAGTGTTACCACACCAATTTTGTACACCAGTTAAGAGGGTGTCATTAGCTAATCTATTCTTATATAAATAAAATGCAGTTAAGTGATTCAACTAACTAATCAAAAAAATATTAAAAAATTAATCAAATTAATATAATATATTTTTTTATTAAATTAAAATCTATCTTTAAAAATTAGATAGAATCTATTAAAAAATTATAGTCAATCTCGTGAATATATAAAATTAAAGTTTATCTTTATAATAGGCAATTTCATGGCTGATGGCACGACATCTTACCTAAAACAAACTCTTAGCGGTCTCAAACTCTTGGCGAGGCCAGTTGAAGGGGAAGGGATAGAACACAAGGTCCTTCTAAGGATGTAGTGTAAACTTATGACTTAATTATCTGAAATACTAAATCGCTGGGGTTTGTTGGGTTCACCCAATTGTGATCATACATTAGCGGGATCTATTAATATTTAGGAAAAGCCATCAGTTTTAATCATTTCATTTGTACCGCTCCTAAATCAGCCCAAGACCCAAATGGGCCGAACCGCATGTCTACCACTTTGCTGCAGCGGCCCAACTGGACCAAGTTTGCCTATTCTTAAGGGACCCTTAGTTTTCAGTGACGTGGCACAAGACATGGACGATTGCCGTAATCAGCGTATGATCACGTGGCAACCGTACGAGAACATGCCACCAATTTGGACAAATTTTGGTGTCCATCTACTTAAACTTATTATTCAAGGTTAAAATTTTTTGTCAAAATCATCACTATCAAATATGGTCAAAATTCAGTTAAAGTGAAAATTTAATTTCACCTTATATTTATTGTATTATTTAATCATTTTACATATGATAAATACTAATTACTCTCACAAGGAGTTGATATTTCATTTATATTATCATTATATATATATATATATATATATTTTAGTTTCTCTCGTTTCAATTGACATAAAAATTTAATTTTTTTAAATTATTAATTTGAATAAATAAATGTATATAACCCAAAGAAGTTCAAAATTAAGGTTGATGTACTCTAGATTTAATAATTTTTAGTGTAAATTTAATAATAAACTTTAAAACATCACTAATATCATTAATTTATAATTTTTATTAGTCGTTCAATCGATCGTTTTCATGTTTTATTTATTTTTATTTTGATATGATTGGTCAAACGAATTCCATAACTAATGCTTTGGACGTCTATTGAACATGGTCATTTGGTTGTCCTCACCCACCGCAAGCAGCAAGTCCACCATTATATGCATGCCATATAAATATTTTTAATTTTAAAGGCAGTTGGAAATGATTATCCATAAATTATAGATGTTAAAATAGTGTGTCTCCTCCGACAAGTTTGTAAGTTTAAATTATTTGTTCTTTAACAACCAACATAATAAATATTTAGAAAATCTATCATGAATTTGACATTTTGAATTTTAAAAAATATTCTTAAGTTTAAAGTCACATATATTGTATTTACTCTTATTAATAAAAAAGAACTCAATAATTATCGGAGATTAAAAGTAGAAAATCATCCAACTAAAGTACCTAAAAAATATAAAAAATATAATAAAAATACTTATTATATATGGTCACGGGTTTAAATATCACTAATTTTAATTTCTTAAAAAAACTAAAACAAATAATACGTCCTGCAAAAGTTGATGGATTTGACTCTCTCTAACTTTAATTTATTTTAAAAAATAATACTAAAATAAAAATTTTTAAGCCCGAAGATGAATAATTTCAATTTCTAACTTCCTACTAATAAGAGTATATTTAATTGTCTTAAAAATATAATAAAAATTAAATAATAATAATATTTTTTTCATTCAAATAAATATATTTTTAAATTCAATCACGATAATATTTAAGATATTAAATTATTATAATCTATCCGATTGAAATTTTATATATAAAATTAAAATTTATTTGGTATAGACGTGCATGGCACAACATCTTTTCTAACTACTTATGGATAAGGTCAACTACTTGTATTTGACTCTACATATTAATGCATAGCTTTGGGAAAACAACAAGAACAGCAGTTAAGAGATATAACATTTTCATCAGTCATTTTATAAAGAACACAAAGAGCAACATGGACATGCAAATTCGTTGGTTGATCCATCCGCTCATCCCAAGGAGCACAGTAGGGGAAAATTTTAAATTATTTTATTTTATTGTATTTTTATTTTATATAATTTTTTAAATTTCCATTATGCCAACTAAATGGACCTAAATAAATACTCTCAACGTGTTTTTTTCCCAATGCATCTACTAAATTAAAGGGACTATTTTGGAAACTTCACATTATTTTCGGTTGGCCCAAGAAGCTGTCACATGGGAACATATTCGGAGGCCAATAGTTTAACGGAAATTGATTCAATAGTGAAATCTTACAATGCAGTGAATGCTTACAAGCATATCCTGCGTCTTTTACCGGTTGCTTTGAAAAGTAAAAACAAAAAAATCCTCCATTATTTTACTCTGCGAAATTCACTTCCATTATTTTTTTTATATAAACTGCACATGATCAGTTCATTTGATTACTACCTATGAAAATTAATACCTCAATCAATTTTTATTTTGTTTATCTTAGGTTCTCAACTGGATTACTAAAAAAATATGATCGTACACGTCCAAACTTATTTCTTACTTTCCATGATGAAGATAGTAAGACAGTAGCTGGCGAACATTAATATCCCTCGTACATTTACACATTGATAATGAATATTCTTCATCATTAAATTTCTAGCTATGTGATCACTAATATCAATGAAAGAACTAACTACATCATGGGCCACTACCATTTTTTAGCACAATTCACATCTCGCCACTCACCACTTGATTCCTATTTATACGTGAGCATGTCGTAAAGCTCATAGAATTGCATGTGTAGGAAACAAAAGAAGAGGATAGAAGAGAGTTAGAGATGGCAAAGTTAGGAGCACTCTTATTCACTCTACCACTTGTTGTATATCTACTGCCTGCCAAGAGCAGCCAAGCTTATGTAGACTCCTCTTTCATACCCAAGGATTGGAAGGCAAGTTTTCAATTGGGCAAACAGAGATTCCATGATAAGGTGGGGGATGAAAATGCAACTGCCGTCGAGGTGGCGTCGGACCAACCACGGCCAAGTCGCGGACCTTATTTGGCCTTGCTCCATTGCCGACGACCGGCTGAGGGAGACCGCCAATCCGACGTCGAGGGAAGTGGGAAGAGCTCAGGGTATTATAGCCGCAACAGGGAGGGGAGCCCCATCATGGCCTTGAGCTTTTCCTTCTCCACCGGCCGGTTCAAGGGGAGCTCTCTTAGTATGGTTAGCCAGAATCCGATCACGCATACGGTCTGGGATTTCGCCATTGTCAGCGGGACGGGTAGGTTTCAGCTAGCTCGGGGAGTTGCAGTGACAAGAACAATTAAGTTGGTAGGGTTTAATGCCCTTGTTGAGTACCATGTTAAGGTGGTGCACTATTGACATCTTAGAGTGAGAAATCAAGGAGCTCTGTCTTCTATATATTTGGGATGTTGATTGTATGTGACTAGACCACTAGTTTATTGCTTATTCTTACGATCTATTTGCATATCTCATTAGGAGGAACTTGGTTAAGGGGTTTAGTTTGCCGTGTATGTTAATTTGTTTCTCGTTTGTGTGTCTCTTGACGGGCACAGCTGTTGTAAGTTGTGACAGTCTTCGGACTGCAGACGTCTTGTAGGAAGTTTCTGTTTAAATAATATCAGGTATATGTGTTGAAAATTAAATGTAGATCAATTCAAAACGTGCCCTTTTTTTCATTTGAACTAGGAATGATGCCTATTTTATTTGAGGTTTGTGATTGTGCCAATCGATTTTAACTTTTTTTGCACAAATTCGAAGATAACATGATAGGCCATCAATTTGCACAAAGGGTGGAATTTTCTTTAGTGGGGCTATGTGAGATCTCCAAAATTATATTCACATCCAATACTTAATACAATAAAATGTAATATATTAATGGAGCTTGCTTATAGATTTTATATTTGGATTAACCGTCTTGAAGTAATACTTATGCCTGTAAATTTATGCTTAAGCCGGAGTGGTACGTCTTTTATTATTTATTTCTTGAGTAATTACATATAAGTAAGATCTTTTAAGAAATGGGGTATTTAATACCCTATGGGAGTGATTGTGTAATTAGTTTAGGGTTATTTATATGCGTTTGGTGAATGGAGATGAGTGTTAGATAAGGGTTATGTAATGACCCGCCCTAACCGAGCCGGGTATTACTTAAAAAGTTAAATCTTATAAACATAACATGCAAGAACTTGAATTATAATATCGCAAATAATTTTAGAAATTTATTAAATTAAAAAAATGCATCATGCTATATTAAAAATAACATGCAACATGAACAAAAGATAAAATACTTATGCAAATGCATAGTCCCACAGCCTGACCGTTTCCCGTAACCACACTTATAACTCAAATAATATATAGAGGAAGTCCAATTTATTTATCAATTCACCAAACCTAATTTGGTAAGAGAACCGTCCACCACACTCTTAATCATCAGTCCGAAGCTGTTCACCTGTGGAGGCAATTCCGCGTTAGTGATAAAACTACTAACCCGTATAATTACATGAAATAAATCAATATATTCCCCATTAATGTTTCGCAAGTCTTTTAGTGATTATGAGCCTATGTCGAGCTCTTATTATGCCGGGAGGAGTGGCCCATGGCCTGTAGTTACCAATATTTGATATTGACTCACCCTCTCGGTATCAAAAGTGCACAATGAGTCGTCTTGCACCACTGCGCCCTGTCACCCCTTTCGGCATGGGGGCAAGAATTAATTTTTCAAGAAATTTTAAAGGTGCGGCCCCGTGTCGGACTGAGTAAATTCCTTGATCCCGGTTGCACTCAGTACATGATGGTCGAATATGAGCTCAGGTCGACCAGGACTGCCAAAAAGGGAAAATACAACATTTCAAATAATTATACGGACCTGGAAGGTTGAATTGGTTGACTAATATACAAAGAATGAGATGGAAAACTAATTTTGATGAGTGAAGTCCTGCGTCCTACAACCCGCATAACTTAATAAGAGATAGAATCCGAATCATAATCGAATTTCACTAGCACACAAAATGAGGCAAAACCTCCACACATGTACAATGTGTAAAACTTAATTATCTTACCTATTTTTCTTAGTGATAGGTTAAATTTCATTAGATAGTTTAATTTATGGTGTTACAATTCTATTTAATGCATGATTTAGTACTTAAGGTTTTTATTGTTGAACTTATTTGGATGATTTTTTGGATAGACCAAATGGTTTAAATCCCTTTTTCTAGACACCCTAAGAGTCTTTTATAAATATTAATAAATGATAATATATAAATTATTATATTGATTGAGGTTAATTAAGTTCGGATTAACGTGCTGTGAACAGTACTCAGTTACTGCCCAACAAATTTCAAAATTTTGGCCCATGGGCCTTTAAAGTCCAATTTGTTTTTGGGTAAATTAGATTATTTTTATAAAACTTAGAATATTATTCCATTAATATTTCAGGTCGAATTTCCTTATAGTTAAGCCTAGGTAATCTATCTAATCTTGATTTCTAATTAAGTGATTTCTGTAATTTATCTAACTAGGGTAGAATTAGAAAATTCTACTGAATTACATACACACTCAATTGCTACAAAGATTTACATAGACAATATTATGATACTTGTTAAACTCTGTAATTTATTATATAATTTTTCCACTTATAATATATTTTCTACATATTATTCAATTTAAATCATAGAAACAGGATTATCACTGAGTTCATGTGTATTCCAAAACTATGATCCCATTAACCATTCAAATGAATTTTATTTAACTCTAAAATTTTCAAGGTTATACAAAAAAACTAATAATTTATTAATTAATTTTTATAGATTTTTATGCAATCTAATTATTAGCCAAATATTCAACTAAACATACAACATAGAAAATCAGCACAAAACACAGCAGATACACACAATGTTTCATTAATTTTGTTAAAGCCTTAGTTGAGGTAATTATTTTATGATAAATTTATGATATTAATATCCCAACATTTTTAACATATGATAAAAATATATATTAAGAAATCATGATCATATTAAAGTGTAAAAATTTTGGAATAGGTGGTCAGATCACTGAAATCTTAAAAGTTGCCACCTTTGTCCAATTTAAGATCTTTTTATGATCCTCTAACTCAAATCAGTTAACATGTTCAACATATAATTTGTAGATCTATGTCTTGTAAAAACACTAAGACCATGATCATACAAAACCGACATGTAAAACATGAGTTATGAATTTTATGTTCAACCAGTACAGATCTGGACGCACAGTTGATACTAAAATGATAACTATTTATCTACACATTAGAATGACATGAAAATACCTTTCAAATCTCTTTAGGAGATAAATATAAAAATTTAAAATATACGAAAAATGAAAACAATACATTCATATATGAAATCAAAATTCTTAATTCAAAACCGGTAAAAACATACCTTTAACGGTACAAGGGGAAGTTACTTGGAGTTTTTCCCACTCAAAATCCTTCAACCCTTGAAGAAAAATGTCTTGAGCAGCTAAGTAAAGATAGAGAGAGAGCTCAAAGATTGAAGAAAAAAACAAATAGAAGTTGGGTTTCAACTCTCCCATCTAAACCCTTTAAATAGTGAGAGAAAGGAATCCTTCCTAATAATATATACCTAATTTTTATTTTTAAAAAATCAATTGCTCTCCTAATCCTTCCAAAGTTCAACAACTTGAAGATGCTCCCATTATTTTTAATAATTTAATACCTCATGCCTTACATCATCCAAACCATAATAATTAAAACAAGATTAACTCATTCATTTTACCAAACGGTTACACGAGTAAAAAAAATGCATCGTAAAAATTTATTCACTTAATAATTAATTAATATTTAAGAATTGTTCCTATCCATACAAGCTTTCCAGTCTAAATAAATTATTATTATTATTATTATTATTATTATTATCATTATTAGTTTTTTTTTTGTGGTTTTTACAGGTTAGGTTGAATTAAAAAAGATTTGAGGATGGGAGTGTTAGGTTGACGTTTATTGGGTGTGTTCTTGTGAATGTGTTGTGTACAATGTGTGCTCACTAGATAAGAGATTGCCTAAAAAAAAACACATATCATTTCCATTGATTGACACTTAGAAAAAAAAATATTAAACCTTCCATACTCAATATCGAAACCACTTGTAAAAAAATAATAATAACCTTCAATAGTTTGTTTCTCACCTCCCACAAGGGTGATAGAATAAACTACATATATAGCTGGATTGCTAACAACTCGGCATAAATTTATGCAGTGAGCTAATTGTTTTCTTAAACAATAATGCTGTTTCTGAAGTCAATGGAAGAACATCATCATGGAGTAACTAATTTTCTAAGATCCCACCCACCACTTGACTTATTATTCATACGTACATAATCATATCCTCCCCATCCTCTCCTCTAATTCTCCTACATCCATCGCAGGAAATCAAACAGTTAGAAGGTATTGAGATGGGAAAGCTAAGAGCACTCTTATTCATTCTACCATTTCTTGTGTGTCTATTAGCTGCCAAGAGCAGCCAAGCTTATGTTGAGTCATCATTCATACCCAAGGATTGGAGGGCAAGCCTTGGGTTGGGCAAAGAGAGGTTGACCAACCTTCACTTCTTCTTCCACGACAGGGTTAATGAAACCTCCGTGAAGGTGGCCTCGGCCCCCACCACGGCCAATTCGTCGACCGGATTTGGCACGGTGGCGATTGCAGATGAACCGTTGACGGAGAGCGCTGATCCAAAGTCGGAGGAGGTGGGGAGAGCTCAGGGGATCATAGCTTTGGCAAGCAGGGATGAGTTGAAGTCCGTCATGGCCTTGAGCTTTTCCTTTTCCAAGGGAAAGTTCAATGGAAGCTCACTTAGCATGCTTAGTGAGAATCCCATCACACATCCAGTAAGGGAGCTCGCCATCGTCGGTGGCACCGGTAAGTTCCGGCTGGCCAGGGGAATTGCAGTGGCAAGGACAGTGAAGATAGAAGGGTTAAACGCCATTGTTGAGTACCATGTTAAGGTGTTACACTAGTAAGTAACATGTTAAACCAAGCTGCTTCATTGTTTACTTGGTTGTTGACCTTTATGTGATCTGCCATTCCCTGGCCTATTGTCCCTAAAGCTATTTGTTATGTGTTATATTGTTATATTGTTCTGTTTAAATCATGCATTTTGCTTCATTTGAAGTTTTTGCTCTTTAATTTGGAAACAAAAATAAAAATATAAAAATAGAACTAGAAAGCCGGGAGAATTTAAGGCGGTTCATTAATTATATGTTTAACTTAATTAACTATTCCAATAGATGGTTAAAGTCCTAATTAGCGACGGAGTTAGGGCGTTATTACGAAAATAGTGTTTGCTTTAAATTTGCTACATAGTGAGACATTTTATTGATACAAACATGAGTCCATAAAGTATTTATTATACAAGATTTATATTGGCGACATATTGACTCAAAGGAAGGTTAACTGTTGCCTTGTGATGAAAGAGGAGTTGCAAGGGAGAAAAGCCTTCAATTATTTTTGCAATCGAAACCTGGAAATGAGCTCAGTATTATTTGTTTGCTGTTTGTAAGCATATTTTATCCAACCCGCACGTAGTTTAGTTTAGATATATTTCTGATGGGAACAAGTCTGCTGGTGTTGGTATGATCACAACCAGTTGTTACTTAGATAGCTGTTCGGCTCTTCATGGGGAGCCCGGCTGCTCTTCTAGAGTGCCTAGTAACTCCTTAGAATCTCTATGTTTAATGCCGAGTGGAACACTAAAACTTTTTCTATTTTTCCTTGATTGGTTCATTTCATTGCCCACTTAGATTATACTGATAAGATAATTTTTTTTAGGCCAATATTCAAACTCAAGGTAAGGAAACTTTTGGTTATTCACTAAAGATTTCCCAATTTAAAAAAGGAAATTCTTTGCACACCATCACTTTTTTCTTCACTTTTCACTACCATGAATTTGATTGGCCTAAAAAAATTGTCAGGTAAGTATGATCTAGGTGGCTAAGTAAATGAGTCAATTACATACAGGATATGAAAAAATAGGGAGAGATTTGGTAGTGCACTTAAAATTAATCATAAAAAAACTGTTGGGCTCTCTTATTGGAAAGCCAGTGAATTGTCTTTAGAGAAGACCTATTCTTTGGTTAGGAAAGCCTAGTTATTAATTATTTAAAAAATATTTTATATTTATACAACTACTTTATAATAATACATAAGACAAAAAAATAAAATAAAAATATTTTAAAAACTATTAATGTGAAAATGGGTCAGGCGAAGCCCAACAAGACGTGGGGACGTCCTTGAAAGACTGAATGGGCCAGGCGGCCTGGTCTTTAGGAGGGCTTCTGAGATCCGAGGTGACCCACTTAATACCCCCAATTAATGACGCTGCTTAGTTTTCATCTAATTTTAAGCTTATTTGGTAGGAGGTTAGTATATAATATATATAAAAAAACAAGATAATAATTAAGTATTAAATATTAAACTTCAAATAGAGTACAATGCGCAAGAATATACAAATTTTTCAATAAAATATAAAAGATGTAGGAAATTATGACAATGTATGAAAATATATTAATAAAAAATTATACTTATGTAATGTTAACTTAAATCCTAACACAAGCAAGAACAACATTATTTAAAATATAAATATATTTTCTTAAATAAAATATAAAAGTGTAAAATTAAATAGCACACGCTTACAAAAGCAAGGGAATCTACTCTTATATATTTATGTACTCTTATGAATAAAAGGAAAGTCAATATTATCTTTTGATCAAAAGTAAGAAATTTAAAAAATTAAAATATAATAAAAAATAAGAATAAATTGACAAAATACTTCCCACCATGAAGGGCCACAGTTCAAACCATGGTATAAAAAAATAAAATAAAATAACTCTTACAATAGAGGATCAAGAGTTCAAACATGACTAAGCTTAATTTGTATGTTCTAACTAAAAATCTAATTATTTTGAAAAAAATAAAAAAAAAATTAAAATTATTATAATTTATCTTCTTATTCAATTAAGATATATTCTAAAATCAATAGAGTTTACAGTTAAGATGTAAATTATTATAGCGTATCTTATAATTTAAGTGAGAATTTATGTATAAAATTATGATTTATTTATAATACATATTGTATGTGAAGCTACATCTTTTCTAAGATATATA
>JAVDBV010000867.1:0-20035 GCA_032619315.1 Piper longum
ATATATGAACAAAAAAGCTTGGATCCAGACCGTATAAAGTCAAAACTAACTCGAGTCCTAAAATAACTTTGTAGGCGTGAATCGAGGCAAAAAGGCTAAATGGGCCTCGAAACCTAAACTTAATCAAATAAAAATCTACGACTCAAATTAAGCTGGGCCCATAGGGGAAATTTGGTAGTCCAAAATCCCTGAGATGTATGTGAATGAGATACCCTGAAAATTCCAAACAGATACTAAATGCTGCAACACGTATACCCTGATAAAAAGATGTATACCTCATGTATACCCTGATTAGCATGGCTGAAGCTATCATCTGCATGTTGACATACTCAGCCTCTATAACATGCTCATATGGCCATTTGGGCACCATAGTCATGGTCTGAAAATTAGTCTTGCTCAATCTCACTCGAACCAACTCAAGACTGGAGTGAATGAGGCAAAACTACAAGTAGGTAAAACCTTAACCCAAAGTTAAAGTTTTATATCCAAGTTGTGACAAAATAGTGTTAAACTCATTCAAATGATTTAAAACAACACGATCATCATATATCTTCAAAGTAATTAAACTTTTCAATAAGAAAAGACTATTAGAAGTAGATTGTTTCTCATAATATCTAGCTAACGCTAACATTATACCTGTAGTGGTCTTCTCTTTTGAGATGTTGAAGGTAACCCGCTTTGTTAAACATAGATAGACCTGTGCCAAAGCCTTATGTCTAACAATGCCAACTCCTCACCTATCATCTTATCTGCTTTTTCTCTTGTCAATGGCAAATATAAATTTTTTTTGATACAAGTAGTTCTCTATCTACATCTTCCAACATTGGAAATTCTTCCCATCGAACTTTGCAATCTTTCCCTTCTTGTCTTCTATCATAACTCTCACTCAAAACAAACACCAATCTGAGCGAAATAGTGATCGAACCAGACTCTAATACTAATTGTTACAAAATTGATGCAAATTTTCAATTAATTACAATCAACAAAATAATAATTACACGTAGAAAAATCAAATCAAGCACGATGAATACACAAATTTAACATGAAAAATTAGCCTTTTGTCAAGGATCAAAAAATCGTGGGACACACGATTAAAGGCTTTCATTATTTTTATCAAATGCTTTCATAAAAATTTCGTGTATTGACATAAAGAGAATGCCTGTGAAAATAGTGGTTCAATTCTTCTCCCATTTAATTTGGTAGCCAAGAAAAAAAAAAGCATTAATTTTGGTCTATTCGTTGTCTGTCTGTTGATTAGTTATTAAACCAAAAACCTGCTTTCTAAAATTGAGATTTCTACGCATATGTACTTTAATTTTCGTTAAATCTACATCCTCTAGAATTTCTATACATCCTTGATTGAACTCCTACGAAACTGTTGTAGCTGTAATATATATGCTTGGTTATTTTTATTTTTTTTAAGTAATAGAAGTGACTTCGAAGTTAGCAGGGTTTTAACCCGTGACCTTCTGCACTAGGAGGGAATGAGTTAGAGGCTGGGGTTATCGGGATGGATTCGAACTGCGATGGGAGGCATGCCTGGGACCATTGAGGCTTAAATTGTCAACATGGATGAATCTCGTTGGAGGGTTCTTAAGGGCTTTTTTTTTTCTGGGCAGCTTGCCAAAAGTTTTCTTTATTTTTTTTCCTTCTCTATTCAATTGATTATTACTTGACTTAAAAAATTCTAATGGGGAGATCTGTGTGGGAGTATTAAATTGATCTCCATCCTATCGGAATTTTTTTTTCTCTGTTTTTTGTTTTATAATATATGTATTGGATTTCCGTTGGTTTACAGGTTTATGAATTAAATTCTAATCAGGTATGGTTCTTTATTCTATTAATTTATTTGTTCTAAATTAGTTCATTTATTACTTGATAAAGTTATCTGATTTATTATTACTTGTTCATTGTCATGTATGATGCGTAAATATGGTTTATTTTCCCTCGATGCAATATTCATTCTATGTATGGTTTTACTTGAACACTCTGTTTACACAAACCTGTTGACAGCAGGAAGAGGAGATTTAGGTGGCATCATAAGCATTCACCTACACAGAAATCAACTCTTTCTGGCAATTTTTTAACTTTTTTTCTGCCCAGGAGATTTCAGTCCCAATGCAAATGCCCCATATCATCAATTACAGATGTATGAATTCACAGAATTAGCAGTGTCTTTGGTTCCAATAGACAGGTTTGATGGTTTGATTTTCTCCAAACAAGTTGCACAACATTTCTTTCCTACATCATCATCTATTATATACATACAAGATAAGATCTTATATATAAATCTAAGCTCATCATAAAAGATTAAAATTTCAAATGGGTCGATTGGAAAACTAAAAAATAAGTCGAAATTTGATGATAATCAATGTTTGTTAAATGATTTGTTTGGAATGGACAAAAAATGGCTTGTTGAATTGCCGTTTTAGCATGCCATTCATTTGTCAGAGAACAAGCTTTGGTCTCTCATCTTCTGGCATGCTCTCATTTATGGCTGTGGGGGATGGGACGGCAGATGGCCAACATCGCTCTCTCGGCGGGCGCCCCCTAGGTGACATTGGCACCGGCACATTTGAGTGCTCTTAGTTCTCGCAGCTCCTTCTTCAACCTCCTGTTTCCATTGATCAAGTTCCGGCAGCACCTCTTTAGGAGCTCACAGTCCACCTCTGTTCGCTTGATCTTGTTCTGGGTTTTTGCAAAAAGATATTATAAGATAAATAATATCGAGTTCTCCTCCCTACTTGCTAGAACTTTTAAAAAATTCCAAATAATTAACATCTAAAAGATGTTTTGGTCTCATATGATTAATGGCCTGGAGTTTGAATTCAGAAATAATTCCATAGAATGTTTATACACAGACATCTTGAACTTTTAGGAAAAAATAAGATTCAGATAATCGTTTCGCGAAGATGAATAAATCAATAAAAGCAACTACGATGACACACGTAACAATAATTGAAGATATAATGTGAAACTCATACCTTGCTCTTCTGTTCTGGAACCAAACTTCGGCCTGCCGTGGAAGCAAGCTCAATCTGGTAGCCAGTTCCTGCTTCTGAATCTGCAAGAGGCCATGTCTACTCGAAACCCAATTACTAAGAAAATGGTAATGACGAAGTTTTTGAGAGAAACCGACGTGGCTCAAAGTGACGTGCCCTTCAAAGCCGTTCCCAAAGAAGCATGTAATTAAAATACAACGTAATAGGTTATTGTCATTTCTTAAAAAATAGTGATTTATAGTTATAAATCGAGGGATCTCATAATCTACCTAATTTAATTTTGTTTTTAAAATTTTTATACTTAGCTCGTTGCTTGTCAATTCACGACTTTCTATGGCCCGTCTCGTCCCAACCCACGACCTTCTTTGACCCGTGATCAAAAAAATTAGCCAATATCTGCAGTCCTATTTTCGATGTCCCCTTAAGGTTGGTTCTAATATCATTTATAATGACTTAATTTAAAGTGTAATATAATGGGCCTGTATCATTTTTTTTAAATGATTAACTTAAATTAAAAATCTATAATTCATTCATTCTTCTCTCATTAAATATTAGATATGAAATTAAATTAAATAACGTCAAAGAGCAAATTAGCAAATTTGCTCTCTGGTCAGCCGAAGTTTCTTCCCGTCAACATTCCTTTCTTGGCTGTTGAAGCTTTTGTTTTTACCACCACCTTCTTCATCAACCAGCCTACAACCCCATTAATCCAAGATCTTGACGATCTTTCCCGGCCTTGTTAAGTCCGGGAAATGCCAATGAGATAGCTCTAACTGTTACCTTCTCTTGTTATTGGCAACATGACCAGACACACAAAAGACCTTTTGAGGACCTATTGGTGGAGAAAGCCAAGTGTTGCAATCATCTTCTTCTTCCATATTGTCTTTCAACTTCAACATCAAGGATCCCTCACACAAAATCCGAGAAAGAGAACCTGCATATTGGTGATTATATAGTGTGTGGATTTGTGTTGAATTAAATAGGGGATTGAAGTTATTCTTATGAGCATTTAGTGTGCTGTAAACGTTAGTCTACGGCAATATTCAAAAGAAAATATCCCAAAAGTGAAGCTTCATTTGACTGTTATGAATTGGTGACAAAGGTGTACAAAGGAGTTCGATGGTATAATGGTGGCATAGAAAGCTGTAGTCGAGCCAGTTACACTGCCACCAAAAATTGTCCCATGCATGGATTTTAATGGCAGGTATTGCCTGCACTTAATCATGTTTGATGGAAAAGATCCCACAAGTCATCAGGTATATGTTTCATAATTTGTAAAGTGCCCTAATATGAACTAAGAAGTTTATTGGGTCTCCTGATCCCAAACCAAACTTTAAAATTAAGGATGGGTTTCGATATCCAATATCTTTAAATTAGTTCCATGTGAAGTGATTCTAAGCCTGAGGGAGAAATTAAACTAAACTCCGAGCTTTGATCTAGGGTGTCCGATTATAAGGGTAGCCCAGATTAGTTACTTTAAAAAAACAACTAAACTAAACTCCCCTATGATGCCAACGACAATCGTCCCGTCACAGCCCCCACCCAACCTTGGCTGTCGCCCCTTCTCGCTCCACCTAGACCCCGCCCCTCCTCCTCCCTGCTCCCCCTCGGCTCCATCGTCCCACCCGCTCCTCCCCTCACCAGTCGTAGAAGCCCCTGCCCAACTACGTCTGCGGCATGGCGGTGGTCGCGGTCATGGCTTGACTGTTTTTTTTTTTTTGCTACGCCCTGAATCTGGTCGCCACCGACTAAACCTGGCCATCTGCCGACCAGATTTAGCTTGGGGAATGTCAAATCTAGCCTGCGGCAGCCAAATTTGGCCGACAATAACAAGATCCAATCGCGCAGAAGAAAAAAATAAGGCCAGATCTTTGGCTGCGCGACTCGATTAGGCCGTGGCCGGTCAAACAAGGCCGCCCACAACCAGATGTGGCTGGCGGTAGCTAGATCTGAGTGCGGATGGCATCCTGCTTGGCGGCAGTTTTTTTTTCTTTTTTTAAAAACATTGATATGGACATTGACAACAGGAGGATTTTTAAAACGTTGTACTGATCTAGTTTCATAGGAATTGGGAGTGATGTATTTAGTACAGGTGACTCATCAACAGATTTGTCTTGAAGAGGATAATATGGACATGATTCAAAGAAGGTATGATCAGAAGTAACAAACCTCTTTTTCGTTAAGGGGCTATAACAATAGTGCCCTTTTTGAGTTCGTGAATATCCTAGGCATATGCACCAGATTGATTTTGCAAACAGCAAGTCCTTTCGACCTGTGTGAAGGTACAAAAAACATGTACAGGCAAACACTTTTGGCTTTACAATGTGCAGAGGTTTGTTAGGATGAAAACTAGAATATAGAATTCTATTGGCTGTAACAGAACTTGGCATTCGATTAATGAGGTAACAAACTGTATGCAAAGCCTCAGACTAATAAAATTTTGGAATTAACAAGTTAAGCAATAAACAACGAGTGACTTCAAGGAGTCAGAATTTTCATTAATGATACACTTGTCACCTAAGAAATGTAGAAGACAAACTCAAGTGCACTAACAGACCTAAAGACTTAAGTACTGCAGCAAATTGAATCTTTATTTCATTGAAAAACTGCTGAAAAAATTTGAACACTTCACTCCTCTCATTCAATGAATACAACGAAGCCATTCATGTGTAGTCATCAATAAACAATACGTAGTATTTGTAATTCACAAGGTTTGGAACATTTAATGGTCCCCACACGTCTGAATGCACAGACTCATGGGATTTGGAGTTGGACTGACTAGGGTGAGACGTTTTATGATGCTTTGGCAATTGACTTGTCTCACAATCATAATAAGATTCACTAACTAAACTAAAAACTAACAACTTTAAGTTTATTTAGATTGAGATATTCTAACCTATCATGCCGCAGTTGACATGAGAGCTGAAACTTCTACTTAAGAGACTACAGGCCCGGCTGCAGGGCAGCTGGGTCAAGGGGAAGCAAGGAAGAAGGGTGCCCGAGTCAAGGCCGAGACTGCAGTGAAGCAAGGTCATCCGAGGCGGGGGAGCAGGGAGGAGAGGCATCCGCAGCTTAACGGCAGTCACGGCGAAACGACCAAGTCAAAGTAGAGCACGACAAGATAGCGAGGTCAAGGTAGAGTGCAACGGGAGGCAAGGTCAATGTGGAGCATAACAGGATGGAGAGGTCAAGGTGGAGTGCGGTGGGCCGGCAGCCACAACAGGTGATCGCCAGGGAGTTTAAATTTTTTTTTAAAAAAAATAATAAATTTGATCTGTCCTTGTAATCAAATAGCCCAGATCAAAATCCGGGGCAAACCAAACAATATATCATTTAAATATGCATTACCCCTTTTGCAATATATCATCCCCTAAATCATTTCGTTATCTCTCTGCTAGTACTCCTAACCTCAATTATTTGAAAATAAAACCAAGCAAATTATACGGTGATACCAGTTAGTTTCTCATTCCATATCTATTCCACTTCATGACCAGTTTGTCACTCAACCATACAAATGACAAATAAGCAAATAAGACAGTTGTACTGAGAGCAAGAGCTTAATCATTCTCTTTATTCATTTATCCCATCACCAATGTGTACCATTCAAGAGAATCTTGGGGGGAGGGAAGACAAAGAAGACAAGGCATTCTATACTCGGATTAAACAGGACCTTGCAAAGTATAAAAATTATAAAGAATATAAGAGATTGAGCTATTTGCAGTTGCCGGCGGTACCAAGGAACAATAAGCTTTGGCTCACTGCCTTGAGGTACAATCATCTCCAATAAAAAGCATGCTGCTGCTCCCAGTTGACTGCAACTAATTAAAAATTTGTGATTCTGCCAGCAATGGCAGAGAAAAGCATGGAAAAATAAATAGTAATTTGCCCTCGTGATAGAAGTATACAAGGCTGTAAGAATTAGAATCTGAAATCTGGATCCACGTCCATTGCCCACGCGAATTTGGCCAAAAGAGATTTGTTAAATACCTGCCGAAAGAAAGCAAAGACTTTAAGCTCTTAGTTGCATCCCTATCACGAAAGAAGGGAAAAGAAGAAACTGTTATAACCTTCTCAATTGGCACTTCGTGGCGCTTGCACCAGGCTACAGTTATTCTCGGGTCATTGTAGTTAATCTTAGACGTGCCTAATGCTACATTTTTGTTTTGATCTTTCATTTGCTTACCCTCTTCAAGTTTTTCAATTTTGTCAGTGATCTGAGCTATCTTCTTCTGTATCCTGTATAAAGAAATTTAAAAAGGCTAAGATCAGTTGTTTATTAGGCATATAAATTCAATCATATCAGAAGAGAATTACGATTCAGGGTTCATATTTCTCTTAGTCTTTCCATCGGCACTTTTGAGGGGTGGTCTCCCTTTCTTTGCTCTGCTCAGATCCACTTTCAGTTCATCCAGACCAAGCTGCAGAAACCATGACATGATCATGCAGGACAATCCAGAAATACTTGGGAAGTTCACCCAGACGAGCAAAAGGGGGGCTGTGTTACCTTTAACTCAGAAATCTTCTCATCAAGTTTTGCCATTTGTGCCTCATGCGATTTTGAAACAGTTCTTTGATGATTGCATATAATGGCAACCTGTCATGGACAAGGCAGCAATGAACATAAATAAACCAGAGAAGCTGAAATCATTTTGAATTCTAGAAAATGGGTATTATCAAATCAAACCTCACGATTAGCTGTATCATATGCTTTCAGCTTTTCTTGAACTGTATCACCCTTTGTCTCCTCGAATAGCTGCCGGGAAGATATAGAGCATCAGACAATATTACAGACAGTACTGCGTTTTGGAAACGGTCAATCACGAAGTTAAGAATCCAACACCAAATGGAATAGCTATTATAGCCTGCCAAGGACAATCAGTAATACCAGACTGACTTGCTAGAGAGAAGTGAAAGAGAGCACCACAAGAATAAACCAATGTAGTTACACCTGTCGGATAGTCTCATGGGCCAATACCGAGCATTTTTGTCTTTTTTTGACAAATAGTTTCACGTGTAGAAAAAAGTAACAAACTAGTGCCTTGTCACATTGTCTCCATAATGCATTGTCGATGAGTCCTATCAATATAAATACGTATGGAAATACGCAGAGAGCTCACCTTGCCATCCAAGGTGATAGACGCATTGTATGTACGGAAGACTTTTGCAGTGAGCCCTGGCATAAGTTCCTTTAAGTGTGCATTGAGTTTACTTGTGTCCAACTGATCAAATAAAGGTTCACCCTCTTTTTTCCCTGAATATCAAAAAATACACTCGCCAATAGAGACATCACAACCTCAATAGGGGAAAAAGAGGTCAGAATATAACAAAATATTGCAATGCACAGAAGTCAAATACAGACCACGCTGAAATTGTCCAACCGCTTTGTACACTGCAGGCTCCACTGCAACAGTATTCTCATATCTGATTGAATCTTTACCAAGGAAATCAAACTGGAGTAACAAAGCTACAATCATTAATTACATCAAGACTGCCACCAGCCCTTATAGAAATAACAGCATTCAGTATTACCTTCAACATATTTTCTGGGACTAAAGTAACATTCTCCACTTTCAAAGTGCAGCAACCCACTGTGTCGGCCTCATCATCATCCTGAAAATGACAAAAAAAAGAAAGGTAAAAATTGGCCAAAACCAAAACCAGGCGAAATCATATTTGTAACAACAGATAACTGTTGAAATGAAGAGGAAGGAATAAACATTGCACTACCTTCTCATTGCCAGCTCTCAGAGCTAATTTGTCAATAAGGTAAGTTGCAACAGCTATTTGCCGCTTGTCAACGTTCTTACTAGAAAAATCCTTGGTATAGGTTGCTCGGATACCTTGTATGTAATCCTAAATTCACACAACCAGTCAATACAACATCCACAAAACTCATGATACTTTCAAAAAGGAAATATCCAAATCTCTAGCTGTTGCAAAAACAGTTTCCTTTGCCAGTAGCTGAATTTCCGCTAACCTAGCCAGTGAAGAAAAGATCATTGTTCGTGTGATCATGGGTATTATATATCAGCATTAAATAAATCTTATATTCTACAGAATGACGTTGGACAGGCTATAACATTGTACAGAAAGGTCAGCCAACATCATTCTCTTTTATACAGAAAAGCAGGTATCTATTGATCACTGAAGCAGACACATTAGATCATATATGACAAAGATTGACTAAAAATAAAAATGAATCAAAGACTAGAACCTATTAAGATCGAGATGGACTAGAAGGCAAACTGCAAAGGAAATAAGAAGTACAAAAAAATTAATAGTAACTGCTTGTCAACTTTTTGCCCAAATGATCAACTTGCAAACAAACTTTACGCCACCTTCTTATTTTGTTGTTTTGTCATAGACAGAAATGCATATAAGAAGCAACAAATTGACATAAGTGATTCTTCCAATCAAACAATAGTTAAAGGAGTGTCTCCAATGTTTGAGTTTGCTTCTTCTTGTGCCTTGTACTGAAGCTTCTTCTTGTGCCTATCAAAAAGCTAAATGAACAAGGCACAAGAAGAAGCTTCAGTACAAGTGGACAATCTGATGCCTATAACCTTCAGTGACATGATAGACAGATAATAAAACATGAAAAACATCTCGCAATAAACAAAAGCCAACATGTGTAACAAGCAAGCAACCTATTACCTTCAATAATCTAGCTTTTTCATATTTTTCCTTGTCACTCTGTCCTTTCAATGAACTGCTGGCTGCAAGAAATACATATTTAAATTCCTTTGAATTAATGGGGTCATTCCAGAATGCCAACCATGTGACAGTATTGTCATGCTTGATTTCCTTCCACCTGCAAAACCACCGAGCAACTCCTTAGATTCTATGATTATTTTAGCAAAACCGACATAAATCAGAAATCAAATAACCTTTCTCCAGGAATGGGGCACTCTGGTATGGGAGCATCCTTGCCAATGTTTATGGTGATATCGCGGGGGAGAATTCGGCTTTTAAGTTTACCCATCTGAAGAATTAAAAAAAATCTACATTAGTTTGAAAAATTAATGATAATACATAAATTTACATAGATCAGATATATAGAAAAGACAGGAATACAACCTTAGGATGTTCTCCACGACCACGAAAAAGACCCGGTGGCTCCACACGGAAGTTTCCAACCTAGATGTGAAAATAATCTCAAGTCACAACAACAGCAGTGCACATAAATAACCTTTGAAAGGAATGATGAGAACATTCTTATTTTTTGCTCACATCAATTCAACATGAATAAGCAAGGCAAATGCATGACAATGCGCTCAATAATTGCCTGTCTAAAATTGGATAGAAATAATTTCTCATACAACTATGCATTGACAAGAAGCCAAAAGGTTATTCACCAAAATAAACTATAAAATGTAATAAAAAACGTAAAATTATGTGCAGAAAGAATATTCATGGAAAATGCTCATACCTTCTCTTTGACACCATCAACAATAGCCCACATATACCTTTCTTCTTGCATCAACTTCTCCTCTTTTGCAGCTTTTTTCTCCTGGATACACATGCAGTTCGTGCCAATATCAGACACAAATGGAATATCAATTTTAAAATAAAATAAAACCCAGCATCATCCTCCCTTTTGCCCGCGCAGCCACCTCTCTAAAGTTTCATGTTAGGATACACCTAACAATCTTTTCAAGTTTCATGCTACTTTTTAACTTGAATTCTCAATCAATCAAAAAGTTAAAGCAATCAAAAAGTATACAGACATAATTTTGAATGGCAAAAAATGAAACTAAAATTTACCTCAGAACTCATTTGTTTTTTCTTTTCTTTTTCTCTTTGATGCCACTCATAGATAGGGGTAAAATCACACAAATCAAATTTCTTGATGACGTGATTCCTTCCTAGTATAGCCCTCCAATCATTCATGAAATTCTCAATGAATTTTGGCTTTGTAGCATAGTCTGTCTCCTTCATAACTGCAAACATAGTTGCAACCTGCAGGGATATATGATGACAACCAACACCAGATTAGTCCACAAAATTAGCCAAATAATAAATCAACCATAAATAGAAGAACAATTAGAAGAAGATACCCACTTGACGACTGATCATCCTAAGACAACTAAAGTCTATGTTAGTAGAAATAAGAATCAGAAGTTACCAAATTCCGATGCTTAGTTTACTTCCTATTTACAATTAGTAGTTGAGTACTTTATTAAGATGAGCTTTCATTAGGAAATTCTTTATTTTAGTTGGAGTCTAAATTAGCTCTTTCCTATTAAAGGATTATTAAGTCTTGTCATAATGCTTTCCTATTTTAAGTCCAAATATTATTTTTAGTTTTGTTTTAGAAATAGAGCAAGTCTTTTCTCTTCCATATATACTATATGTGTACCCATGAGTTGAGCAGACTAGATTTACAATTTATAAGTACAATCATAAATATAACTGTATTTTATTTCAAATTAAACTTTTAAATTTAATTTAAAAATACAAAATCCAACTTTTGAATTCTTTGCTTAGCTAAAGTATAGTATTTTAAAATTGATAATTCTAATTATGTTTATAATTTTACTTGAACTAAAAATCATTTATTTATTTATATCTACTCAACTTTTATTTTTAGCAATTTTTGAAGGATCTCATAGTCCAATTTAAATTAAAAATTATTACTTTCTAATAAAAAGGGTAAAACAGTAAAATAATAAGAGACGTGGACTTGCAGAGGATACAGTTATAAAACTATAAGGTATATATGGACTGTTATCCTCTTTTATCATTATATCTTCTTTTTCTTCAACGTTGACGATAAAGAAAACCCTAGAGAAAAGGCACATTGTTTACCATAGTTCTCTAGCTTTTACCTAGGATTACATCAATATATTTGTCAAAATAAATATAAGAAACAAACATATAGAAGCAAATTTAGAATGCTCTTGGAGAGCATAATGCAAAATAGAATTATTACAAGACTTCTTAAAATTGCTTACTAGATGCATGCAATAGTCCAAATTGCAAACACCTGCCAATTGACTTCTTATAATCTATGATTTAATTTTTTGAACCAAAATTCCCCCTTGAATTACAAAATAAGTAGTTTTTCCAATTTGATAATAATTTTAAAAAAAATGCCCATAATGTGTGTACCTCTTCTTGCTCGGGAGTTAAGTCAACTGGCTGTCCATTATAAAGCATTTTAATCCCATGCGGCTTGTATGGAGGAGGGAAAATAACACCATTATGCTCCAACGTGGTCCATTTCTGTCCCCCTCCCGACCCAGGAGGAGCTTTTATGGACTTGGAGAACTTAGAATTTTTGTTCAGCATCTTGGAGGTCTTCCCAGACTTCTTGAACGTGGTAGAAGAAACAACCTTTGTCACTCTCTTTATGGATGCCTTACTTTCAGGAACTGTCACCTTTGTCTTTCGTTTTGCAAGTGGAACATGATCGTCTTCTTCTTCCTTTGTACTGAATACTTGTTGAACTTTAATCTTCTTGGTTGTAGAAGCCGACGCTGCATTGCTAACATCACCTGCAGGCCTCTTATTGGAACCATTGCCTAGAGATAAATTCTGTTTGCTAGACCCATTTTGGTGCAAATTTGTATCCTGTGCCCGACCCGCAAAGTTAGCTGAATTTTTCATGGAAGTGCCATTGTCAGGTTTCAATCCATATTTGGCAGATAGAGGAACCTCATCTTCTGAATCACCACCATCAGACGCACTCTTGTTAATTTTTGCCACATAAGACAATCTAGCACTCAAAGGTTTATCATCATCTGAATCATCAGAAGCCCCATTTTTATTTGATGGCTTGGAATCTGCCACAATGTTGATATGATCAATCTGGGATGTTGATGCAATAAGCCCTAGTCCCGATGTATTTTTCTCAACCACATTTTTGGCCACTACTATTTTTTCCTTTTGAGAATTTGGCTTCTGAATTGATGCATTCTGCTGTTTTTTAAGTAACAGAGGTTTCTTTAAAGATGTGCCCACTTGATTTTTCTGAGATACAGAAGTGCTCCTTTTAAAGGTCAAAGGTACACCATCATCATCTTCGCTGCTAGCATAATTGAAAACATCACGGTTGGCACAGTTGTCAACGGCCATTGTCTCGGCCAACTAATCAGCATTTATTCAATAGCGCCAAAATTTTGGATTCTAAACTCAGCGGCTTGCTTTCACTCCTTGTGAAGACGCATTTAAGCAGTATTCAACCCCTTGGAGAAGCTTTTAAAGGTGTGATGGTAATCTCAATCGAGCCACTACACAGTACATAGTTGTTTTCAGGAAAACAATCAGAAACTAATGCCTTAAACTGGTAAAAGGAATCCACAAGTAGCACATTCAAGAATCAGTTTCAATCAAATAAGAATGAATGGAGGAACAGATCTCCGTCCAACGAAGCACAAAAAATTACGAGGTGACTAATTCAACAGCTATAAACTGACGAGTCACATAAAAAGTTGCAAACTTAAAACAGAAACCAACAAAAATCCAGCCAAGCATATTCGTCAAAAAAAGTGAAACATTAACAGTACTGGCAAAAGACTGTTCCTGTTCCATCACCTAAGCACAAATACAGTAGTTCTCTTAGAAACAATGCCTTCCTGATATTCAAACTATACAACCATATCGTGCTCTTTTTCTTTGTTGAATAATTTTACGGAAAATAACAATCAGTTTTTTAAAACTGCATCGTCCATCCAAACGTTAACCCGTCGAAACCCTGTCCAGAAAGATTCAGCTTTTCTGAATGACCAGCCACCCCATTTGATATAACCGTCATTATACCAGACCTAACCATTCCGAGTAAGGAGAGAGAAAAAAACAACAAAAAACACACACACACACACACACAAATACATATATAACAAAATCACCAAATCAAAGACACTACCTTCGCATTCAAATCGCATACCAAAAATCCGATTCACCATTAACAGAACGCAACCACGACCTCCAAGATTCAATTTTCAAAAAACGTCCAACCATCTCCTTTACCGACCAACGACAATCAAATTCAGGGGCGTTCCACTTTCCATCAATATCTCATCAACTACTCCGAGGACAGCAATATATCAATAGAAAACAAAAAAGCCAAAAGAAAAAAAAAAACACAACGATTCAAATTCCCATCTCATTACCCCCGCATTCACCTCACAACAACACAACGAATTAGGGCAAGCTGCACAGAGCTCGCATCCGCGCCATACCGTGCTCAAAAAGATAGCGCGGAAAGCGCTTGGAAGAGGCGGGGGAGCCCTATCGGCGATGGCGGCGAGGGGGTAGGAGGAAGGAGAGATGGGGAAGGGGGAGGGAGGCGATGAAAGGGACGGACCTGGTGGCGATGGTGCGGGGTTGGGGATGCAGCCACCTACTCGGCACCACTTCTCTTCCCCCTATGCGTGCGTTAGGTCCTACCCTCACCCCCCTTTGGCTCTATTAGTTAGGAGGACTTAATTCATCGGTGCCCCTTTTTTTTCTTGTTTTCTTTTTTTTTTTTATGGGCTCTAACCCTGTCCTTATTAGCATTCGAATTCGATTTATTTATATCTATTGTATTTTATTTTAAATTTAACTAATTTTAATTTTACATTTGGATTCGATTTATTTCTACTTACCCAATCTTATTTTCAATTTAATGAATTTAAATCCTATTTTATTTATGTATATATCTTTTTTTTTCTTTTATATAGCGATAGTCTACTATGATGTCTATCGGATTGGTAAACTATATAAGGGGTTATTTTGTTAAGGGCCAACATTAACATTGAATTAAATTTACTTAAGTTTACACTTTTCTAACTATTATAATCCAAAAATGCATATTATTCCTAATTATTTTAATTTTTTGTACAAATTGTTTTCCATTTTTTTTTATAAAATGACAAGTGTGGACGGTGCATCACAATGTATATAATAATACGTGTTGATTTGAATGCTTAGGCCGTCTCTTTTGATGCCCTATTTATAAATATATCATGTGAAAGTGTAAAATTATCATACTTATTTTAATTAATAACATTAGTGTTATGAATTGAGTTTATAACTTTCATAGTTATCTTAAGAAAGTTATTATAATAGACTTTTAATTTAAATAAAATTCTTAATTTAGGTAGGGCTCACCCTCCACCCCCCCCCCCCCCATACTTCAATTTATGATTATTTTTTTAGGTGCAATTCAAAAATTTGAAGTATAATTTTACTCAAATTATAAATCTCTTTATTAACAATCTTTAACTAATTTCAATAAAAATAATAAAAACAAATTCTTTAAATTTGAAGATCAATAAACAAGTTTAATCTTTTTATATTTAAATTCTCTATTTTTTAATTAAAAATTAATAAAATAATTTTAACTGTAATCTCCTAATTAGCTAATTTGAACCATTTAAGTCATTTGATTACAAGAACGACTTAAATTATATATAAAAAGAAAAAAAAATTCCCCAAACCTTCCTTCTTTTTCGATTGCCGCTTATTGATTCGAATGCATTTGCCTGGCCGCCAATTGCTCGGGGCGAGATCAAGCCATAGTTGGTCAGATTGGTCCCTAACGTGAGATTTTCTTTCTTTCTTTCTTTAAAAAAAAATTGATCTAAGTCATCCTTATAATTGGATAATTGACATATATATATATATACCTATGAATAAACTCTACCAAAGTACCTCTACTTTGAAGGTCTATGACTCTCATAGGAATATACCATTTACCCTGAAACTTCTTCAAGCCTTCTTAAGTTGTCACTTGTAACAATTCAGATGAAGATATCAGTCCCCAAATACTTGAATGGATTATGACAAAACGAAGCCGGCAAAAATAATAAACCGGCAAAAATAGTAAAAGTCTCATGGCAAAAAAAGTTACAAGTCTGAAAATTTGTAAGCAAACGAGCTAAATCATCAGAGGCTTATAACCTCTTATCTAATTCTCTGCTGATTCAGAGATCATCCTTGGAGGAGTCGAAAAGTTTTGCGAGGGCACCGCTTTCATGTGCTTCCACAGTATCTACGATCAATACATGAATGAATTCTAATAAGAATCTTGAGGAGATTTTATGGTATAGAAAGATTAGCAGAAACCACATTCATATCACAAAATGTAAGATGTTTACCATCAGAGCCACCAATATGCTTCCCTTTAACAAACACTTGAGGTACAGTGCGTCTTCCAACAACCTCAAGAAGTGCACCCTGGATGTCCATTCCATCGTCTGAGAAAGATATACATCACACAATCTGTCAGCAAGTTCATTTATTCCAATTCCATAATGTTCATTTATTTCAGCACATTATGCATATCATTAAATGATTCCTTGATGCTACGAGAACATTCAGCAACAGTGATGATTACACCCACATGTCCACCTTATAAATGTAACACACACAGCAGTTTGTAGGAAATAATTGTAGTACACAACATTCAAGCAAATGTTATCCTGGGTTTGGGTCGGGGACTCTTTTAGCTCTAATATTTAAATTTTAATGAGTAGAATTGTAATTAACTGTACTTAAGACTCAAGATTTGCGAGCATTTACCCAATGAAAGAGAAGGGAAAATGTTGAGTTTTATAGGTTGTAGTACATTATAAAACTACGAATTTGGTGAGTGATGTACACTACCGTCTCAGGATCCAACTAGTTAAACAGTGTAATTTCAATGTGATACACATACTACACATTGAAAACTTACAAATCATACACAAATCATGATTCAACAAGTTGGCTAAAAAGAGAAATGTCTTCCCGCAAGTATCATGAAGAAGAGCTAACCTCGCTCATCAAGCTCAATCACATATGGGGTTTTGTTCAGCTCTTCAAAGACAGCCTTTGCTCTCCGACAGTACCTGCACATAGGCAAAAAAGAAACCATAAGAGACTAAGGAACTGCACAAGCCAATCAAATAATTTAAACACATGAAAGCAACAGGTACTCTATAATATAATAGGCCAAGTTGAGAGAACTACGGGCAGTATGATTTCGAGAATATAACAATGTCATTTGATGCAACTGTTTTCTTAATAAAAGCCTCCTCTGGTGACGAAGCTGAAGCTCGAGCTACACACATGGAGAAGGCAACAAAGAGAGCCAACAGCGGACCACTGAAGTTTGCCATCCCAAACCAATGGCGCCAAATACAGCCCACCACACTCTGCCTAGAGTAGTTAACCTTCAATTTTTCCCCTCTACCAGCAGATACGTTAAACTGACTAAAAAATTGAGACTGAAATCTCCCAGTATTGATACTCGCTGCAAAACATAGATTGCGTGCCCCACAGATCTGATTTGTCCTTGGAGAAGAATACAATTTGATACAGGTGATTTTTGCAATGTAGAGTGGCCTTGTTGATTGGTTCACGCAGATGAGAGACCTGTTTGAAAGAGTTGCAGCCATGAAATATTTTGAAGTCCTCCTTCGTTCCTGTAACTAGAAAAAAGAATAGATATCTTACCAACAGTTTCCTCTGTATGCAATATGATGCAGACTGCCACTCAGAAACAATTGACTGCACTGGGCCTGTCACTTGTCAACAGAACCCACAAATATTGATATCATTGCAAAACTTGTCAAAAAGTAAAACACACACATAAGCATACAAGCAGAGAAGGAAAAAAGTATACACTATGAAACGATAAGTGGAAGCATTCAAGTAAGAGAAGAGTAAACGTATACTGGAAATTCCAAACTCAAACAATAATAAGTTGCCTATGATTAATACTTGACAAGATGATCGACACAACAAGGTCGGTAATTATTGGCATATGAAAACAAAACTACATATACATATAAAATTTCTTCTCCACTTAACGAAGAATTTTACACAAAATCACATGCATTTTGACAACTTATAATGAAAAGAAAAAGAAAAAAAAAAGATACATAAAGACCACATCTCATAAACAGGGCTTATACTTCAATACAAAAGTGTAAAGGCAATTTTCATTAATAATCACTCAATCAAATAATTTCAATGAAAACAGAGCTCGTAAAAACAATTACATACTACGATTTGAATTTCTATACTAATAATACATCCTTGTCATAATTTACTATCAGCAGCAGCTGACCAAACCTATGAATCACCAATTAGTAGCCCTCATGCTTAAATCCACAACACACAATCCGTACACAGACCAGCAATTTCTACTCCATCAAATGAGGTCAAACCAATAAACTTAAATAAATGCTTTAGATCAATAGTCTTATTAAGAATGCATAACCGTATGATGAAGAATACCAAACAATTGAAATTGAGACGCACAATATCATAATTTAAATACTTAAGCTACAACCAAATAAAAATACAAGACCTTGTTACAGAAATAGCTAATCCAAAAGCATAAAACATTAAAATGGGGAAAAACTAGATGCACACAAAATAAAAGTAAAAACATCCGTAAAACATGATCTCGCAACCCATGCTCTAACCTAGTATTTTGCCTCTTCGATCCAGTAATTTAATGTTTTGGTTCTAAGGAAATGAACATCAGTACGACAAAATTAACTATGACTCATCTGCACCTCATGTAACCTATATGTATCACTGATTGCCAATCAGCAGCTCACACATGTAGTTCCCAATGTGAAATCTGTACCAAAACCAGGAATACCTCCCCCAAACATACGAAACTTAAAAAGAAAAGCGAATTGAATAACCATACAGAATTTCTGCTTCATATCACATAACTTCCTCAGACCAGAGTTCTCGACCTTTGCATGTTCATCACAGCTAGTACCGATAAATCTTTTGATTCTAGGATTCAAATGTCATGCAATTTGATCAAGCATAACAGAAAATTGAACTGAGAACCAAAATAACATAAATTAGATATTCCAAATAAGACGTACGAAATCCATGGCACACAATCCATGCCGAAACCAGTAATACCTCCTCCAGACAATATGACCCAACCAAAAGACTTATGCATTTAATTACGACAAATAAATCGCACAGCATCACATAATTGTTTCAGACCAAGAGCTTCTGGAGGTTCACACACTCTTCGCTATTTCTTCGCGTAGATCACTTGGTTATGATTTCACAGCATGATAAACAAATAAATTGAAAACCCACAAAACACAAATTGAATAGAAACAGCTCATGATAGAAATAGCTCTATCCACACCAGCATCCAACCTCAAACAAGTGGGGAAAAAACGTACATACACCAAATGCAAAAGTTAGGAGTGAGAGATGATGTTATCCTTACAATGAAAATTGGATTGAAATATTTGGCCGTGATCAAACAAGAGCCTCCACCATGAATTTTACTCAAGTCAGATCTGGGAAATGGCCGATGCCGTGGCCGTGGCCGCGCCCTCGGAACTGTTTCAAGGTGAAAAGAAGATACGGTCCACGCCCTTTTAAATGAGCGAGTCAGATTGAGCCGAGTCAACTCGAACCAGCTCGTGTTATTTAATTGTACAATATATTTAATGTTATCAATCAAAATTTGAATTATAGTCTATTTTTATTATTAAAATATATTTCCAAAATATTATATAATTATAGTCTACTTAATTATTTAATAGATTTTATCTATAAAATTAGAACCTATCTAGTCTACAGATCTTATTTATTTTAAATATGTTCATATACACATTATATTAAAGAGAAGCTTTAGGATAATATTTTTATGATATAAAGATATTCATCAAAAGGATATCAACAAGATATACTATTTATAAGACAAAAGTCTAGACTATATAGCCATCATTTTAAATTGCATGCCTGTAATTTTTTTGTATCTTGTATTTTTATGGCTTATATTAAATTTAGTTGACATATAGAAGTGTCTAAATGTCGTTGATATAAATTTTTGTATATATTTTATAATATAAATAATGATCATGATATGGTTTAATTTTGATTTTTCATATATACTTTATAAATATACACGTGTATAAAGCCTATAAATATTATTTCTATTATAATGTTTTGAATATCGAATCGAATTTAAATAGAATGAAGGTCAATTCTTGTTGATTTAATTTGAGTTAATACTTAACATTAAATTAATCCGAGTTTGATTTTTATGTATATATATATATATATATATA
>JAVDBV010000868.1:0-18066 GCA_032619315.1 Piper longum
GCCACTACTTCCAGACACGATTCGCCGCCGACTGGGCCACGCCGCCGTCGCCGTGACATCGACGACCACTCTCACCACCACATCGACGTTTCCCCCCTACCTAGTGCCGACGGCGAGGTCGGTCGTGGGCCCGATTGGAGTGACCCACCGCGTTGACCAAATTTGGTGCCGCCGCTGACGGCCATCGCCGTCGTTGTCGGCTGTGTTGTCACCACCATTATGTCGGACTTTTCGAGATAATGCCGACCCTTACCCCCGATTGCCCTGCTGGAATAGTCGCCGGACAACCTCCGGCAGTGGCCGGAAAACCATTTAATTGCCAGAAAACCGTCGAAACTCGCCTAAAAACTGGATCGATGGAATTCACTGGGTCTTTCGCTGAGTTCATCTAGCCGAACCCGATCGAGCTTCGGACGCCATTGAGTGCCAAATTCAAGGCTCGAGACGCATACACGACGAAACCTTAACCGTCGCTGATTGCCAACGACGTGAGGTATAATTACCTCCAAGTTTATTATTTAGAATTGATGATTGTTAGACAGCATGCTAGGGTTGAGTAATTGATGTGATAAATGCCTAAATGTGAATGTAACAGTGAGTTAGATGATGTGATTAAGAATGATGACGACTAATTGACTAATGAGGTAGTCTGACCAAGATAAGTGGTCACGATATCATTTGGATGAACATAATAAAATTGTTATGAATAGGGTGAGTTATAATTATTTTTACATTTATGATTATTTAACTATTGATAAATGTTTTTATTGTAAGTGTGATAATTAGGACTAGTTTGATGTATCATTTATTTATTAGGCATTAGTATTTAGTTTTGATGTGTAGGTACAGAGTATGATCTCGCCGCCTAGGTGCGATGTCACGCTTGGAGCTTCTACCAGGTCCGTTTAGGACTCGTCTCTGATTTACGCTCTATTCCATCGTAAGTTTGGTTTTCTACTTGCAGGACAAGTTAAGTGGAGTTTTATTGTATCACATTTAACTCGGGTCATTTAGCCGAACAGTTGTTCGAGATTAATAACCATCGAGGATGAGATCCCTCGAGTATGTTTTCGAAAACAAGATCCACCACAAGTTGTCTTTGGGCCTACTATATTAAATTCCCTACCTAGGTCTATGTATATGCGTAGTTTTCATTTTTTTTGGTGAGAGATGGAAAGAGGGAGGCGGCCATGGCTTCAGATAAGGCATGTGTTCGTCTTTGGGTTGATGTTGGGAAGAACCCACTTCATCTCGAAGGATCCTGCTAACTCCGCGTTTGAGTTCCTCACACCCGGAGAATGTGGGGGTTTACGGGTACTGTTTAGTACAGCGCATGTCCGGACTTGTGGTTCAAAGGGTACTGAAGGCGACTGCCTGAGAGTACTTGGCATTCGGCTCAAGGCCAGGAGTAATATGGAGGACGTAGAGGGCTGAGTTGAACGCGAATGAGATTTGATGCAAGACACAATAGATGAGATTGCCAAGGAAAGAGAACAAGATGGAAAGGGGACGGCTCCCATTAGTCCCCTTGTGAGAGTTCTTGAGGAAGTATATGATTTTTATTAAACAGTAGGGTTAGCTCTCATGTGCCAGTTTGATATTAGATATTTTTCGAACCGGTAACACTCGTTACTGACGTGTTTTCGTACTATATTTAGGTGATGAGTGTGAGATGGATGCGCCAATTTCGACAGAGGAGCAGCGAGGTCTCTTGCACACACATGTTTATTGATTGAATGTTTAATATTGTGTTGATGATTTATTTACGTTGAAATTGACTTGAGAAAATATTAAGAGATGATAATATGTTGATGATTGAATGAAATGACTCAATGGCATGACATGGATTGTGGAAAGAATGCACAGGTGGGTTGAGACCCAAGCTTGAGACAGTAGATTACATTTTATGAATCAAGTTATTGATATATCTATATATAGTTGTATATATTGTTTGACAGGGTGGCCCCTAATTGTACTTTTAGGGGAGGTTCTGTCCGTTTTTATTTAGAATACTTTTTTTTATTTTATCGCAACTGTGTTGATGTGTAGATTTGTTGTATGTCATCCATGTAGTAGCATGTCATGATTTTTGTACATTCATCCATGCATATAGAAAATCGCATCTTCATCTTAAGACGTTGAGAGTAGATCCGGGTCGGCTTAACCGAATCTAGTAGATTATCGAACGGTTCGGTCGCCGGTAGCATTTTCGGGTCGGTTCATGGGTGAGCCGAATCGGGGTGCTACATCATCTATTACTTCTCGCATCAATTTCATTCTATTTCATCTCAGCCCTTTGCATTGTCCGTATTACTCCTAGCCTTGAGCATGAAGGCCGAGTACTCTCAGGCAGTCGCCTTTAATACCCTTTGAACTACGAGTTCGGACATGCGCTTATACTTAACAGTACCCATAAGCCTCCACGTTCTCTGAGTGTGAGGAACTCAAACACGGAGTTGATAGGATCCCCTCGAGAATGAAGTGGGTTCTCCCCAATCTAGAGCACACACCCTATTTGAAGATGTGGCCATCAATGTCCCTCATTCCATCTCTCACTAAAAATACCAAAACTATACATAAATATAGGCATGGGTAGGGAATTTTGTAAAATAGGCCTGAAGGCAACTTGTGGTGGATCTTGTTTTCGAAAACATATTCGAGGGTTATTAATCCAGAGATACGATCAGCTAAAAAGCCCGAGTAGAGTGGGATCCAATAAAACGCAACTCGACACATCCTCTTTCCTGATCTAAACAAAACATGATAGAATGAGACGATAAATAGAGAGCGAGTCCTAAACAGACCAAGTAGAAGCTCCAAGCGTGCCCACGCACCTAGGCGGCGAGCTCCTACTTCACACCTAAACATCAAATCTATATGTTAACGCCCGCTAACTAAATGATACATCGGACTCAACATGAACGCCACACATACAATGCAATCATCTAAAATAGTCAAATAATCATAAATGAAAAAACATTCCTAACTCATCCTATTCATTTAATTTTATTACATTTATTCTAAGTTACGTTAGAGTCAATTACCATGCTCAAATTTAATTTACTTAACTAGATCATTAGCATCCATCCATTACTAATGAAATCATGCAAATTAGTACTTATCAGACCTTTTTCTCATTTACAATCAGACATTCATCACGATAATCAAACAAGCCTAGCATACTTTGCTAATAATCATTAATTTTAAATAATTAAATTAGAGATAATTATACCTCTCGTCGTCAACATCAACGATGGCTAAGGTTTCATCGCGCGTCTCGGACCTCAAATTCGGCGCTTAACAGCATCTAAAGCTCGATCGGGTTCGACTAGATGAGCTCAGCGGAAGATCCACCGAATTCTAGCAAATTCAGTTTTCTGGCAGGTTCCGACGGTTTTTCGGCGGGTTCAGTGGTTTTCCGGTGATTGTTCCAATAGTTTTTCGGAAACTATTTTGATAGGGCAATTGGGGTAAGGCTCGGCACCCTCTCGGCGAGCTCGTCCCAATGATGTGATGACAAGGGTGGATGCGGCGGCGATGACCGACTATAGCAGCCTTGAATTCGGCCGAGGCAGTCAGTCTCTCCAATAGGGCCCACGATAGGCCTCAACGGCGGTGCTAGGTAAGAGGAAAAGGTCGAGGAGGTCAAGGGGGTGGTCATCAGCCTCACAGAGGTGGTGACGCGCCCCAAGCGGCTGCGATTCGCGCCAAAAATAGCGGCTAGATCGCGGGGTGATTTTAGCGTCGTGGTGGCCAGACTGTGGCCTCGGTTGGTCAGGGTGGCACGGCACGGCACGGCTATGCGGCATCCACAGTAGCGACGCATATGGGGGGGCGGCTATGGCATGGAGAAGAGAATTGTCAAAGTGAAGAAGTAACACTCCAGTGGCAAACTTGTAAATAAAACTTGACTCGACTTTGAGTTGATTCAAATAATTACTAACTCTTAATAAATTCTTAAAAAAATTGAAACAAATCAGGAAAAATCAAATAAAATAAAACAAACATCACAACATCCAAATGATATACTCTATAACTAATAACCCATCTAAACTACCTCATAACAAGTCCTAACGCGATAAACGACTTAAAACTAATTCTACGATTTACTATATATAAAAATAAAAATAAACGGGCACACTCTTATATATTCTAATAACTCATTCTTTTCTGTTATATTCATGACATTATTATAATATACTTGGGTACACATAACACCCATAGCTCATACACACGACCAGCGTCGGTTCGATACATGTGTTCTAAAACATACTCAACTCGACCAACGGCTGTACCGATCGGCTAACGACTATAAAAATGTAACTCGAGTCACAGGTTTTACAGTAAATAAATAAACCAAATAAAAATAAGGCAAATAAGTAAAAGAATAATGCATAAAATAATAAGTGCACGCGTAAACATCGAAACAATTATATATAGATAAATACATAAATAAATAATGAATAATAATTAAATAAAAAATCAGTTAGTAAATAATTAAATAAATAAACTAATGAATCAATAGATTAATAATAATGCATAAAAATAAATAACATATTAATCATGAATAATAATAATAATAATAATATGAATAATTCTATATAAATATGCGACTAAACACAAGTAAATATCAAAACATACAAAAGCAAGTAAATAAATAAATACATAAATAGTTAAGTAATTAAATAGATAAATAATTAAGTAACCAGATTAATAAATAATTAATAAGAATTAATCATGAACAATAATAAAAAAAACTATCAAATATATGAATATACTACTAAACATGAATAAATAATAACATAAGCTTAGGAAAATAAATAAATAAATAGTAACAATTAAATAAAATAAAATAAACATGAATTAAATAATATTCATGAGTACATACATCATCAGTAATAATAATTAATCATATAAGCTTGCATTGTATTTGACAAATAGATAAATAGCAAGAAATAAATCAAATAATGAATAATTAAATAAATCCATAAAAAATAAATGATAAATGAATAAAAGCACTCATAACATCAAAATATGCCAAATATGTGAATATGAATCTACCTACGGTAGGGAATCTCAAATTACCACAAATGGTCGAAAAATGGATGCAAATCGGATAAAAATGATGGAAAATGGGTTTCCAAATCAATCGAATGGGTCGGACCGTGTCAGGCCTAGTTAACTCAATCCAAGTCAAGCTACTAGGTCAACTCAATGATGGGCCGGGTAGCTGTACGAGTCAAGACTAGTGGATGCAGGTGAGAGTAGGGTGGACATGAACAAGTAACTCGAGCAAGTGGACATGGGTGGTGCAAGCAAACAGGCATGACGAGCCACCTACATGCTTGTCGCCGAAAAAGGCCAACGGCTGGGAGTCATTGGTTAGTGCCAGTCCCAATCGACAAAAGATGTGACACACCAAATCCTGCTAAATCATGAATTGAGCTGCAATGTTATGGGTCACTCAGATTAAATCGGCCAATCCAAACCTAACACGAATTGATGTATTCTTGATATATTAAGATGGAAGATAAATATAGTTATATATGTATGAGATGCAAGAAACTCTAATAGGATGCTACATGAATAACATGACACATAATTAATATTTAAAAACATTCACACTAAAATCGATAAAAATTTAAAAACCAAACGAATAAAATTTTTCATAAAAGTACAACAAAGGGCCAATTTGTCAAATAGTAGTATTCATATATATATATCACCAAACAAGACAAAATCTTCATTTTCACCACACCATAATTTTTATTATAACACAATCACAAAACATGAATTGGGAAAAGTAATACCAATGGCTAGTACGTAAAATATAATAACTATGAGCAATACAAATAAATACTAAATAATCCAAGTTTTACATCAAATAATGATAAAACATGTAGAAGTGCAGCAAAGAGAATAATCTGAATAAATAACAATAAATAAATGGATAAAAAATAAATATAAATAAAGAAATTTCTTAAAAATGCTAACCATGAATAGGTGCATACAAAATAAACCAAACATCAAACAACCAAGATCTTTTATTATATAATGACTAAGCTTCTAAAAATACTTCAATAATAAGTCAAAACATATGACAATCTGGTCATATAATAAGTAAAAATATACGGAAGTTGCACCAGACAAAAGGGCAATTTGGTCGTCGACAATGACAGCAAAATGGTCATATAATAAGTAATAATAGCACATTTATAAAAGGTGTGAACCATAACTCTAAACAAAAAAAGATTTTAAAATTCATTGTGTATTGAGGTTTCAAGAAATTAATGAATTGCCACTCATATTCATATTCATATATTAATAATTAATAAAAGCTAATGTCAAAATACTCATGCTCATAATCTATCACCAGAAATTAGATTAAGTATACTAAACACATCTAGAAAGTGATTCTCCTAGAAACTTCTAGATATGTTAAAAAAAACTAAAATTGGGAACAACCAGAAATAAGAAATATCATGTTTTATTTTTGGGTTCATAATGATCATACCTATGCCGCCGCCGGCCTGTTTTCTACAGAAAACCTGGAAGGGAAAAAGTCTACGTCCACATTCACAGTTGACAATTAGAAAACAAGACCGGTCAAAAATGGCAGGGATCCGATCGACTATTTAAACCCCCCATTAATATCAACCTTCCATCCCATCAAGTGTTCTACATCTACTCCGGCGAAAGTCTTCGGATCTTTGATCGGAAAAGTTGAGCTCAGACAGAAAGGGAGAGGAATGGCGTTGAAGCTATTCGGCAGCCCCATGGCCACCTGCACCGCCAGGGTGCTCACCTGCGCCTACGAGAAGGGCGTGGAGTTGGACCTCGTTCCCATCAACCTCAGGACCGGCGAGCACAAGTCCCCAGAATACCTCGCCACCAAAAACGTAAATCATCTCTTCCTTTTTTTACTTTTGGGCCATCTTAGATTGAAAAGTTTTCTGGGTCATCTCAGATTTAAAAAATCTATCTCTCGCTTGTTGAATAATTTTTATATCCTGCTTAAAACGATCAAATGCGTGTTGCTCTTTTCCACACTTTTCTTCAACCACCAAAAACACATAAAAAGAGAGGTGAAGATAGGAGAAGGTGCTCATCACTGTCCTTGTCACCTCATATAAAGATTAATTGTTTATGTCATCTTTTGTGCCTTTTTCTTTTTTGGTATATATTTATTCTGGCTTGTTGAATAGTTTTTACATTATGCAATAAACATTTTAATGAGGATCAAAAGCGTACTAAGGATTGATTTCTCTTCTGAATTTTCTTAAATTACCTAGAGAAGATGAAAAGTTTTTCTGATCATAAGGCGAAAATGTAAAGACCGAAGAAATGATCTCTGTGTAACCTCACATAAAAATAAACTGTTCATATATGTTATCCGATGAAATGATCTGTTCGTGTAACCTCGCATAAAAATAAATTGTTCATAAATATTTATTTGATATAGATCAATATCCAACACAGATTCCGATCTCTGATTTTTCTTGACCTGTTTGTGCAGCCATTTGGCCAGATCCCAGCACTCACCGACGGAGATCTCACTCTCTTCGGTAAGTAGTTGAAGACATACCCAAGTTTTTATATCATGTATCGATTCTGATTCGTTTTGGGAATTTGGAAATTGACGATGTCAGAGTCTCGGGCGATCAACCGGTACATCGCGACCAAGTACCAGGACCAGGGCACGGACCTGCTCCGGCACGGCGACGCCAAGGAGGCGGCGCTGGTAAACGTGTGGGTCGAGGTTGAGGGTCAGAACTACAACCCGCCCATCTCCGCCCTCGTCTTCGAGATCGTGTTCAAGCCCTTGTACGGGCAGACCCCCGACGAGGAGGCCATCGCGGCCAACGCCGGGAAGTTGGAGAAGGTACTGGACGTGTACGAGGAGAGGTTGAGCAAGAGCAAGTACCTGGCCGGGGACAGCTTCACCTTGGCCGACCTCCACCACCTGCCTTACACGTACTACTTCATGAACACGGCCAAGGCGTCGCTCATCAACTCTCGTCCCCACGTGAAGGCGTGGTGGGAGGACATCTCCTCGCGCCCTGCCTTCAAGAAGGTCGCCGCCGGCATGGGTCGTTGAAGATTTATATTAATATACATTGATTGAATGATTACGAGTGCTTCTCTTTCTGTTTCTGTTTCTGGGTTGGTGTTTTGAAAGGATATTAGTATGTTGTGTTTGCTTCGTGGGACAATAATATATTCGATAAATAAATTTTTTATCTTGGAATTATTGTTTTTTTTTTTTTGCAAGAATTTAAAATTTACATATGATTGTGAAATTATGCCCCTTCAAAAAAAACAATCAATTTAAAATAATGCGTTCGACTTCATGGTTTCTTAGGCACAGAGAAAACAAACATCAAATGAATTGTAAACAGAACCAAAATAGCACAGTTTGACATTGCAGTCCCATTAATTTTCAACCGAATTAATCTGGTTTAATTTGATTTTTTAAATTTTATGGACCAAAAATTAATTCTAAAGTAAATTTGTGCATTTTTAGAATTGTTACAGGTGAAACCTGTAACCTCTAGATCCGGAGAAAAGATGGTGAATTGGGGAAAGAAAGACGTGACCGGAGAAGATGGCCGGAATTGTAAAAGTAGGTGCCGTCACGACTCACGAGCAAGTCTCTCAAAGGAGAAACTTCATATCAACCATCCCATGATAATTGGGTTTTGGCTACTTACACAAAACTCTTCTCAAACCCATTACACCTAAGGTCCATTGTGCTTGAGCCTGGTACATTTAAGTGTAATCGGTTATTATATTTCTACCTGTAGCAGTCAGTATAGTGCTAGGACAAGTCTCTTACAATTAATGTTTTTGAGGGAACAAAGTGTACTATCTAAATGCAAAAATTTGCCAAATCGTATCGTTAAAACGTCGGCTCAGTTTTTTTCTAATGCAAGGCACCAACATATATTGATTTTTTAAGGCTGACCAAAGTTCAGCCCAAACAGAAATAACCAACCAAATTGGACCGAAATTGTCACTTCGTTATTGTTAAAAATTGGTTTTGTTCAGTTTAAAATTTTGATAATTTTTTAGGTCTGAGGAAGTTTGTTTTGGAACTGAACCGATTAAAATTTTGAAAAAAAAACATAATATTTATGTTATGTGAGCTATTCTTATTTATTTATTTATTTATTTATAATTTATTTGGTAATTACAATTATTATCTATGTATAGAATACTTTTGAATGTGATTATATTGGTTAAGTTATATTATAACTTTGTTTATTATAAAAACAATAATTAATTTTAATATTTTTGGATTTTTTAAAACCAAACAAAATCAAACCGAAATAGTTTAGTTTAATTTAGTTAGGTGTCACATTTGAGCCTCCAAACGCCAATTCAAAAATTCAGTTTAGCCAATTCAAAACTAAACCCATTGCTCTCCCATATGATTTTTTCTACTAATTCTTTACATTGGTTAGCAAAGTTATAGGCATTCTAATTTTTATTTCAGGAGAAAACAATATTCCAAGTCCAAAAATCAAGCTTCAATGATCAACCAACTATAACACCGAAAAAGCTAAAACCTATTGAAGAGAAAATTGTCCAACACATTGTTTTTTTAAAAAAAAATTTGGTCGTTTTTTCTTTTTGAAATTTTATTTTGGGAAAATATCATAGATATTTAGATTTCAATATTTTCTATAAAAAGAGCCAAATTTTCAAACATGTATCACGCATAGCTAGTTTTAAAATTTTTATATCAATCATGACCAAATCTCATTATTTCTAATTCAATGACAAAAATACCTATAAAAATCTCATTTTTATTCAAATCAACGATGATAATAAATAAAAGTTATAATCTTTACTTATTTTATATATCAAAATAAAAAGATTGGGAATAATAAATAGATTCTAAAATTATATTATTTTTTAGTTATAGTTCAAATTTTAAAATTTTTTATTTTATTTGAAATTTAATCAATCAAAATTAAAAAAATAAAATAAAATTATATATATATATATATATATTTGGGTCTTTTAAATTCTAATCTGAAATTGTATATTTTATTAGAAATTAAATTTTCTGTTTAAATAATATATTTTGATTTGATGTTTTTTTTAAAAGATGTAAATATCATTCGTCATATGGAATGTGAGAAAAAATATGTTTAAGAAAGTCTAAAGTTAAATTAAGGGTATTTATATCAATAAAATAAAAATTTATAAATCAAATATATTTTAAATATAAAAATTGGCTATACGCAAAATAAGAATAGAGGATTTAGCTATATGTAAAATAAAAATATAAGATGTGGTTTATCTTATAGAAGTTTAAAATTTTGGCTATTTGTGATGTAAAACTTTAAAACATGGTTATTTATGATATTCCCCCTTTTTTTGCATTAAGAAGTCAATTCAATTCCAAGATTTTCTAAGTCAAATTTCATGAATGGCTCGGTATTGAAAATTTGATCCTATATTGACTCCACTTAACTCTCCAAATCAATTAAAAAAATTAAAGCTATTGAAACATGATATTTATTTATTTTTATTTTAAATAAATCAAATTTTTAAAGAATATAATATTTTAAGAAAAGAAGCTATAAGAGCCAAATTATCATTATTATCAATAACTTTATTAATATTGGAGTAATCAGAAAATAACGAACCCTAGCCTGAAAATTATTATTTAACACTTTTCCCATTCATTAAAAAAACAATGATTAATATTATCTATTCCAACAACATTAATTTTATTTTTATTCATGATCAAATCTATTATTCATGATTTAAATTGTTTATGGTCTAATCAATGTTAATTAATCACTTTTGGGATATAATCTAGCATGTTAAGAATTACAATTGACATGTGCTCATTGATAAGTGGTGTGATTAACTTGAGTGTTGTATTTAAAGTAGTTAATTAATCATTGAAGATTTATATGTTTGAGTTAATTAATATAGTGTAATTATTGCTTCGATGTTTGATGTATTATGTGATGTTTTTTTATGTGTGCGATTGATGTATATATGTTATGTCATATCATTCATGCATGCACACAATAGTTGAAATCTTTAAGATTCACTTTATATTCATTCAGTTGTTATTTGGGGATTTTTATGATCCTTAGTTTTTATAAAGTATAAATAGATAAATTTTACCAAGTTTAGGAGCTATTTTTTGAAAAACTTATTATGATGTTGTTTATGATGAAGTAAAATGAACCGAGATAAGTTTTTACGGATATTATGAATTAGGCGATGCAAAAAGGTTCCATCCTACTAATGTTTTATGTCAGGTTAGACTCATGATTCTCGAAAATGAGTTGTCCCAAAATAAAAATGACTAATGAAGTAAACTTATATCCTAAGATCTACTGAACACACTCTTTAAGCAAGGACCACTTAATGGAGTTGGCTACTATAATGATAGCATGTATGATCATATGTAGTAATATTTATGGGTGGTTCTACAATTCTACTCATCTAAGTGTTCTTATCGAGTCATGTGGTAGGTCATATATGCACCTAATCAAGATGTTAAAATAGAATGAATGATTAAAGTAATGAAAATATGTAAGGAAGTTATGTTCATGATAAACAAATTTTAATGTTTATGACCAAAAAGAAGGAATCAGAATTTCATATCATCATCTAATTGATCGCTAATTATAAGATATTTAATTTGTGTTATTGTTATTGTTTAATCGTTAAATTCAACAAATTCATGTATTGTTCATTTCTTTAATTATTTGATTAATGATTTTATTCAAGTTTATTTATGTGACATATGTATGTGGAGGTAATATGTATATGCATGATTTTTATGGTATGAGTGTCAACTTGAGATTATATTCTATGATGGGGTGTAGAGGATATGGACTAGGTCAATGAACTACATACTCTGAAATTTTTTAAGATACATAGAACATATGGCTCCATATATAGTTAGTTTCACATCTAATACTTATTAAAGCAAGATTCAGTATATTAGTAGAGATGTGATTAGGACCTTCAACTTTAATTAACCACATTTAAAAATATGACTTAATCCATCAGTTGGATTGTGTCAAAACATGCACTTTGGAAAAATGCTAAAGGATCAGCCTTTTTTCATATTATTTTGTTGTGTTAGGAATCAAGAAAAGACTTTTGGAGAAATGTGGTTCATCCATCGAAAATTATTTTAGTTTTATTACAATGGTTTAATGTATCAGAAGACAATAACCTCATTTTACGTTGTTGGTTATGTTAGTCATAGTGTATATTTGGTAAATTACGAATTCATGATGATTTTCGGATCAGCAGTCCGTGGCAAATGAATCTGTTCTTTTGTTTTGAAATATTATAATGCTTATGAATCTTAGTTTGAATAATGTGGACTTGAATTTTGATAGTAAGTTATTATTTATGTGTATGACAATTTAAAGAAGGAAACGAATTAGGTTGTTGGGCATTTACAGTTTTTAATCTAAGTCGTGTGCTATATTTGCAAGCTTCAGATTGGTTGACGTCAAGCCAAAAAGCTGAGCTTGAAGCTCTTAAACGAGCAATGAAATATATTTTGGTGCAGAAGTTTTAAGAATGAGATTATCTTCACTAATTGCCTTCCTCTGGTGGAGGTTTTTCATAAAGATACTATTCATATAAAGCATCAACATTTGAGCTTTGTTGACAGGTTGAAGCTTCTTTGTCATTCACAAAATATTAGGCGCTTTTAATTTCAAGGTCTACAAATATCGCGTCCAACAAGCTTACACATGCAACTCATTCTGGACATTTGCATGACAGTGCTCAAACTTTATCTATGTTTTTTGCTTCTTTAATATAAAGTGATATTAATGGGAGAAAGTATCAATATTTATAATTTTTAGATAACCAAAAGTCGCAATAATATTAAAGATTAAAGGGGACAAAATAAACCAAACTTCTACCTCTCCTCTCTCTCCTATTTGTAAACATGGTGCACTATCTCTCCACGCACATATTTATCTTGCATGGATGTCTCTTATTGCACGAATTAACAATATATGGCTTCATCAAGAATATGCTTGTATGAGCGTTACATCAATAGTGTTGGGATTTTAATACACAAAATTCCCAAATACAATATTGTATATTTTGATAAGGCATTCCAGAAAAGATTGAAAGATATATGACACATACACATTTAACGTAGAACTTACAAAATAGAAGGAAAACTACAAACCATCCACTATAATCAAATAATGGACAACTATATATATATATATATATATATAAGACACATGCTCGAGATATAGTTAACTACATTGATATGAAGGGTCAAATACTAAATACTCCTCTTCTTCAATAATTCTTCTCGAATTCTTCGTACCTCTTCAAATAACATCATGTCTTTATGATTTTCCATATAGTTGCATGTCTTCTCACATTATTTTATGATGAGGGACCTTAACAAATAGCTCTCTTTTAGCTTTAGCAACTGCGTAGTGAATAGGTTGTGTGGGCTTTTTATTGCCTAAGCAGCACTAGCCGCTATCCTTTTTGAAAAAGAAAAAAACACGTAACAATAAATGAAAAACATGTAAGACTCAATTTCTTTATTTAATGTCAAGCTTATTCACATCTCATCGACATACAAAACCTAGGATTTCGACTTGATATCTTTGATATGTAACGAGCTGAACCATGATTTTGTCCTCAGGGTGCATGATAGGTTCCTGCATTTGTAATGTTTGAGGGAATTGAGTGATTTGCGCGGTGGTTGAAATGAGGGTAGAGATCTTTTAATGAAAATAAGGTTATGGAGGATGTTGGGAAGGAGGCTATGGATGCTACAGATTCTTAAGAAATGATATAAATCACTTGCCCAATTAGAAAGAGATTAATTTGTTGATTCAAGGGTCATGTTGATAGCCCCAAAATATAAATAGCAAGATGTAAGATCATTGAGATTAGTCTTACATCAAATACTTATAGGGTAAGATTCAATATATTACTTAGAGTAAACTATAAATTTTTAACTTATATTAACGATTTGAAGGAATAATCTAGGCCCGTATGTTTGCACTTAAGTTGGGTCATTACAAATGATTTTATAATTGACCTAAGATTATATTGAATGGTGAGTTAGAGTAGACTATGCACGTAGGCTAAGCACATTGGTCGAAGAAAAGACTTTTGAGAATGAAATTTTCTAAAGTTAGTAAATTATAAGATACCTCGGACTAGTACTATAGATAACACCTACTATGATAAAATCCAACATATTAATGAGGATAGACTATAGATTTTCAATTTGTGTAAACTAATTTAAAATTATTTAAGCCTGTCAGTTTACACGTAAGTCGGGTCATTACAAATGATATCAAAACTGAGTAGAGACCATATTTGATGGTGGGATAGTCTAGATATTAGACGTGGTTTAGGTTAATGTGCCAAGAAAAAGAATTTTGATGTTAGAATCTTCTAATATGTATGCATTATAAGATCTCCTAAATTATTCCTGCACTTAATACAAACTTGGATATAATCCAAGTATATTTGTAAGGGGGAATATTTTTCGGGCCTCATTAAGGGGTGATTTAGGCTTATTATTTGCACTTAAGCCATCATTATAAATGGTACCCAAGATAACTTGGGATTGTATTGGATGATGGGCTAGGCTAAATATAGGCTAGGCCATTAGGGCCACACACCGAGGAAAATAGTTCTCATAATGAAATTTTTTTTAAGTGAGTGGATTTATGAGATGGTCTAAATTAATCCTATATCTGATACCTAATGTAATAAGATCTATTATATTAGTGGGCATGTACGTACAAATATTTGTTTTGTTTAACAACTTTGAACAGATAATTTTGGTCAATCAGTTTGCTCTCAGACCAGATTGTTTGATAGAAAATGTCATTGACAATATATCAAAAAGAATGATATATATTATTATGTCCAAATATCATGTGTCTCTCTTAACATTGAATGATACACTAAATTTATATGATAATTAACAATATATTCTTCGTATAGGTAAAGGTTTAATCTTCCTAAAAGTTGAGCACCAAAGGAAACATTTTTGGGATGAGAAAATCTTCATCCCATAGCTTAAGAGATATATGCATTTAAACATATTCAACATTTAGGTTTCATAATTCTTTTTAAAAAATTAACTTACAAGGCAAAAAGTCATGGAATACTCTTCATTTCATATAGGATCTGCGATTGAAATTTGAGCTTAAATCGGTGAAAATAAAACATGTTAAGTTCGTATAGATCACAATGTTGTACATGGGTTTGGCCTTAGAAAAAATATTTTTGCACAGATACATAGTGGAAGCGACACTCGCAATGCTTACTTTGTGGTGATGGTGAAGGACCTATTATTATTAAACTATCTCTCATGAAGAAGCAATAGAGAATGGCTTGTTGTAGGACATCAAAAAGTAAATAAAATTGGGATAACTTAAGGTCATTAGTTTGTACTTAGTTTGTGTTCTTAAAAATGATACCACAACCAACTTGGTATCATATTGGATGGTAAATGAAATTTAATTTTAAGTGTGGGTTAGACGCATGGACCGAGCAAAAGAATTCCAAGGAAGGAATTTTTTAAAATAGGTGGATTGTGAAATCCTAAAATTTAGTTTGATATCCAATACTTACCGGAATAAAATTTGGCATATTAATTAAGATATATTTATGATCTTCAACTTAGGTCAACCATTTTGAAAAGATAACTTAGGTCCATAAGTTTGATACTTAGGTCAAGTTAAATACCTTGATGATGAGATGAATTTGGTGGTAGCTATTCGAGATTCAATTAATGAACAATATTATCTAAAAAAGAAATTTTTTTTTGAAATGTGGTTCTAGGTTTGACAAGAATATTTTGTATAAAACTCAAGATATTGGAGGGTATGGATAAACTTAAAAGTGGAAAATTTTTCTTTTGCTATTAGAAATGGTTTGGAAGTTGTTGTTCATATTGTTATTAATTGCTCCAACAAGGGCATTAGATATTATGAAGATCAAAGTTATAACTAAGTATTTAAGGCTAAAAATCTTTCTTCGAGACCAAATATCCTCTTGAAAGTATAATGTAACGATCCAACCCAAAGTCCAATCTAATAGGCCTTAAGTCAGTTATTCAAAAATGGTTAACCAAAGTTAAAAATTTATAATATATTCTCACTAATAAATAAGATTTTACCCAAATAGGTATAGGATATGAGATTAATTTTTTAAGTTTCTTACAATCTACCAACTTAAAAAATTTTGTCCTCGAAATTCCTACACTCTACCCATAGCTAACAACCTAGCCCACAACCAACCCAACCTACCATCCAGTACGAAACCAGGCTAGCTTTGATATCCATATATAATGACCCGACCTAAGTCCAACATGATGGGCCAAATTTATCCTTTTAACAGTTTATTAACCAAATTGAAGATCAATAAACACATCTCCACTAATAACTGAAATCTTATCCCAAAAGAGGTCGGGTGCAGACTAAGTTGGGGGGTTATTACGATCCACCCACAATAGGAAATTTTGCCCACATAATTCGTACATTTGGTCCATGACTAACAGTCTAGCCTACGTCCTAATTAACCTGTGTCCAATGGCTTAACCCATGTCGTAGTTTAGCCCACTAACTAATAAGGTATGGGGTTGGCTCGAATATAATATGTAACAATCCAGCCTAAAGTATAAATTAAGAGACCTAAGTCATCTTTTTAAAAGTAGTTAACTGAAATTGAAGATCTATAATCTATTTTCACTAATAAACTAGGGCTTACCCTTATAGGTATTAGATATGAGATTAACTTTTTAGGAGAGTCTTACACATTGAGTTAAAAGAAAGATGGTATAATAGTTTTGAAGAAGTAAACAATGGATTTTATATAGTTTATTCTAATATTCACAATATTTTTAAAGTTGTTTTGTCATCAAATCCGAAAGCACCTATAGAGTCGGATTCTATCTTTTCTTACTACATCTAGATCCTTAACCTCAACCAAAGCTTGATGGCAATCTCTAGTGATAGATGAAAAAAGAAGTTCATTGCTGATTGTCCTCTGTTTATGAGTAATCATTAGAAGTTGAAGAAGATTCTTAGTTGGAGTTGTGGATGCATTTCATATTGACACTAAAGGTTAAAAGCAGTAGCAACTTCTAAAGTTACATGGAGATCTTTGATACCGTAGAGAAGACATTAAAGTAGAGAGAAGGAACTCTTTGAAGGTCAGGTAGTTGGCGTGCCCTAATGGAGCATCACCAATAGGACATATCATGTTCATCTATTACACAATTCTTTCAAAAGAATTGAGTTAAGGTTTAAGAAAATATTCATCAACTGGGGTATGTTTATATTTTTATGAAATTGTAGGTTGCATTGCTAATCACTGATGCTAAAAAAATCATATAGGTTAAGATGTTTTGAAGGATGATAATCAATGAAATTAATGGTGGATTTTCTAAATTGTATCCACCAATAGGACTGAACCTTTATTGATGGAGTATGCAAATATACTCGGTATAACAAATTTGAAACTGGCTAAATCCTAAGGAATGAAAACTTCCTCAATTTTGATAAATTATTTGCTCTCTTCTATAAAGATGAAGATGTTTTGCTACTTGTAAAGTGCCTTAAGTAAAGTAAGATATTTGAGTTTAATCCAGTGTTGGTGGAATTGGCCAATTTAAATCGGATCGGGAGCGATCCGATCCGATCTAGGCCTCGAATCGGTGGGCATCAAATCGAGCTCAAAATCGGCCGATTTACCTTAATTTTGACCGATTTGAAATCTGGGTAAATCAGAAAAAATTGATTTTGTGGTTAAATGACTAAAATACCCTAGATATGATATTAAATAAATTATTTAGACATTAGTAAAATTGGAATTTTAATTTTAAAAATTTATCCCGACCGGGTCTCCGCCCTTTTGCCGCCGCGATTCCTCCCTCCGCCTATTTGTTGCCGCCGACCTCGCTTCCGACCTTAGCACTGTCCTCGCTTCCGACCTCGCCTCCAAGACGAGGGGAGGACGAGGCGGCGAGGGCAAGCGGCGGGCCGATTGAGGCGTGGCAAGGGCATG
>JAVDBV010000869.1:0-14606 GCA_032619315.1 Piper longum
GCCAACCCAACCTCGTCGTCGCCGGCGCTGCCGCTCTCCGTCGACGCTGGCTTCGCCACCCCTCGCTGTCGCCCCGTCAACGCCTGGTAATTTCAAATTTTACCCATGCTTAAATAATTTAATCAATATCATACCTAGGGCATTTTAGTTATTTTCTAAAAAAACCAATCTTCCCGATTTGCCCCGATTCCGACCGATTTAAATCGGTCGGAATCGGGGCAAACCGCCCGATTCCGAACCCTATTCGGGGACGACCGATTCAGCCCCAAAATCATGGAATCCTATTCCACTTGGAATCGGCCGATTCGCGCAACTATGGTTAAAACAACAAAAGATGTTGGGGCTAGGCGGTTAGGAAAACTACAAATATTACAATAATGGTTAATGGGCATGAAAATGGTAAAACGTTAATGACAAATGTCTTCAAGCGCACTGGTAAGTGTACAATTTGCCACTCTATTTAACCCCAATAATTTTGAATTCAAGATTTCTTTACATATATATGTGTGTGATGTAGACATTATTTGGGAGAAGAGCTGGATAACTTATCTATGAAAGAGCTACAACAATTGGAACATCAACTTGATTCTTATCTCAAGAACATAAGATCTAAGAAGGCATGTTAACCTCGAACTCCATCTTCATCAATATAGCACCCCGATTTCGATTCACATAAGAACAGAATCATAAATGTTATGATCGAGTCGAGTCTTATCTAAAATTATTGGTCAGTAAGATTCGAAATAACCCGCTTAGCATCATGAGAATGTAAGACATTATTAAATATACATCAAAACACATCAAATATTTAAAAAAAAAACACGAAAGAAAATAGCTACAATGAGCTCAAGTGTGTGTAGCGTTTATATGTCATCCTTCCAAAGTTGATTTAAGATTGCAAAACTTACATATATAATATGAAAAACGTCAGTAACGAGTGCTATTCGTACAAAAAATAACTCGTACAAACTGGCAAATAGGTATTCCACCACCCATAGAAACTTAAGAAAATTCAGAATTGCCTAGCAAACATACTTAAATTAGTGTCGGTGAGCATGCACGACTAATATTCATATTCATACATACAATACTTACGCCCTCACATCCTCTATATGCACCCACCACGGTACTCATGTGGCAAAAATAACGTTTGAATTAGTGTCACGAATTCCAGATACTCCACACTACTTTAGGGTTTGAAGGGATACTAGTGTGGTCCATACATCCCACATGCACTCTTTGTCATAAAAGCCGTAAACCCTCATATTTGTACATATAGGCTTAGGAGTGGATTTAATACTTTGTTTATGGATTAAACAATAAGGGTTCTCAACCTTAAAGTTATATTCAGCATGTTTAGAAAACACGTCTAAATGGCCAGACATCAGATAAAACACCGCTAATGTCGCACTACATCTAAAACACGATCAACACACAAGAAGTCAAGCAGAGATGAAGCAAAGGGAGAGTCCTACAACGAGCTTGGACTCGGTAACCTACATCGAAACCTACTACTAAGTAAAATACCAACCTCTCCATATGATGTATTCTCGTGGTGTGTGCTAACATCAACAATACATCATAATAAAAAAACAGTGCTAAATAAGCCTACACCTAAACATCATACACGTAAATTGAGACAAAATAAAAGAAATAATAAATAAATAGATAAATAAATACACTCATGAATAAATAGATAAATAATAAATACATGAAAATAATAATACTCTAGTCATAAAGTAATAATATAATTATGCTATAAAAATACACGGCTAAGCAGAAACAAATATCACATACACTCGTATTAATAAATATAAAAATAATTAAATAAATACATTCATAATTATTCTGTAAATAAAAAAATAATTAGTTAGTGAATTTTAACTAATCATGAATAATAGTAATATCATAGTTATCCAATACGAAATGCTCGTGTACCGAGGAAGGACGTGATGGGTCCCATGTGGATCTATTCTTGGCTTCTGAAAATGGAAGATGTTAATCGTTATGCATTGATGAATGCATGGAACCCTAACATGCTACTACATGGATGACATGAAAACCAGTTTACAAAATAAAAAATTTCGATAAAAATCGGGAAAAATAATTATATATTTCAATTTGCACACTAACATATATTTCAAATCATCTAATCACTATCAATTTTTATAAACCAAAATCTTCATCATAAGTATTTCATTTTCATACTAACATAAAAAAACAATTAAAATAGCTAAAACAAACGTTCGGTTGGCAAGCATGTGTGTGTGTGTGCAAGGTAAATCACTACTCCTCGGTCCAAGCTGACATATCCAGTATTTAATCCTCACCTACTTTTATATAAAGAAAAACATCAGTAACTAGAGCCGATAAAGTCCCAAGTTGGCAAATGAGAGATAACTCTCATTTTGAATAAAAACATTTATGTACATCACGTGAACACTCCTAAGGGCATCTACTGAGGAGCCACCACGTTATAGAGCCGATAAAGTCCCAAATTGGCTAGTTTGGAGCCTCTCTCGGTATTTTATCATTTTCTAGGTCCTTTGGAACTAAAAGCCCTCTCATTTCCTAAGCCCTCTCCTTTCCTCTATAATTCTCCTAGCCTTAAGCATGAAAGCTAAGTATTCTCGTGCAATCGTCTTTAGCACCCTTTGAACCAGCACATTTGAGTACTCTCATACAAATCCAGACATGAGTTGTACTAAACAGTACTTGTAAACCACCACATTTCGCTTAGTGTGAGGAACTCAAAACAGGAGTTGTTAGGATCCCTCAAGATTGGAACAACACACTCACTAATCCAGAGCCTGCTATGACAGGCACGTGTATCTGTTCATGGTACGTGTGAGTCGGTTTTCTCATATCTTATCTTAATGAAATCCGATAAAACTGTATATTGATCTAGGAAGGGATTTTTATAGTATGCTCGAAGGCAAATTTCTGTAGGTTGATTAAATGTCTTGGGTTTAAAGAGATCCGATAAAACTCCACTTAATCTGTCCTATAGGTAATAAAACAAACATGCAATGGAATAGAGTGGGATATAGGGAATGAGTCTTAAACGGACCAAGCAAAATCTCTAAGTGTGCCCTTATGCCTAGGCGGTGAGCTCCTACTCTGTACCTACACAACAAATCTAGAAGATAACACATGCTAATTGAATGACACATCAAGCATCCAATAGCATGCACACACCACATTATACATCAATCATAAATAAAGTTTCCTACGCTACATTGCATTATATTACGATAATTACTTACTTTACCTAATCAGTTCCTTAGAATCCGTTGTAATATACTTCAATTAGGCAATTCACATTACTTCAATTAGGCAATGCACATTTTTTTTATTCCTTAGCTCGAGGGTTCGGCGGCTACGATCGGCGGTGGGGTGCAGTTAGCAGTGACGTCGGGGACGAGCAGAGGGAGCGGCGTCGAGGGTTTGGGGGGGGGCAAAAACAAGTCAGGATGAAGGTCGAGGTAGTCTGGTAAATATGACTTGACTCGAGTCCTAGTCGAATTAATAATAATAGATACCTCGTAATAAATCCTAAAAAAATTCAAAAAATTAGGAAAAAATCCATAAAATATAACATACACCACAACATCATAATGACATGTTCTATAACTAATAACCCACCTAAACTGTCCTATAATGTTTCTCAATATGTTATTCGGCCTAACAATAATTCTACAGTCTACTACTAACATAATAAAGAAAATAAATATGGGTGTTCTCTAATATATTATGATCACTCATTCTACTATTGTCTTACTGACGTTATCATCATATACTTTAGCACACATGACTCTCATGGTTCGTAATACACGACTGACGTCAACTCGGTACGCGTGTTCTGAATTGACTTGATTGAAAATAGTGGTCAAACCGACCGGTTCTGATTATAAAACCCTTAATTGGGTAACGTGTTTTACATAAATAAATAAATTAATAAGTATGACTAATATTCATAAGTAAACATAATATTGATAATAACATATAATCATATAAACATTCATCATATACTATAAATATAAATAAATAAATAAAAACACTCGTAACAACAAAATATGATAAATATTGTAAATATGGATCTAAACTAATCAACGGAGTCTTGAATGAAAAACTCGGTTGAAAAACGGCGGAAAACGGGTTGAAAATGAGCTAAACCGGGTCAACTGTGCCGAACCAGACCAAATCAAATTGGCTGAACCAACTGGATCTAGGTTAACTAGAAAATGAGCTAGGTTAACTCGGTGAGCGTGAGCGTGAGCTGGTGGACTCGGACACGGGCTGCCAGGGTGGTGAACAAGATAGGGCGGAGTTTTGCACCAGTCTCAATCAATAGAGGGGAGGACACGAACGGTGATGGCAATGGCGATTGACAATGTCCAACCATCATCTGGCCAAAAAATGACCGAAACGGGACACTATCGCTGCTGGATGTAGTGACGTCGCCGGCGGCAATCATGGCCATGGCAATGGTCTTGGGTGGTTTTAAAAGATTGGTCGTGGAGTGAGGCAACTATTTGGGCTGACACTCGGTGATGTCCAGCCTATGGCTGTTTGGAAAACTGCCACAAATGTTAACAAATACCACCGGGCAAGTGCTAGTTGCCGGCAGCAATTGTGGCCAAGGCGAAGGTTGGTGTCAGTCTCAAAAAGAAGATCTCGATGAAGGGAAGGTGTATCACCCTGATTTCAGTTCACCTAAGAAACTTGGTGTCATGAGAATGGAAGACATGCATCAAACACATCAAATATAAAAAAAGAAAGAAAAAAAATAATTGCGCTAAGCTCAAGTTTGTTTAGAGTTTATCTGTCTTCCCATCAAAGTCGACTCAGGATTGCAAGATTATAATATTAAAAACATCAGTAACGAGTGTGACTGGTCCAAAAAATAACTAATATAAACTGGGAAAATGGGTATTCCATTACCCATGGAAACTTATAAAACTTCAGAACTACCTCACACTGAGCAGTAAGAAAACATACTTAAACAAGTGTCGGCTAGCATGCACGACTAATATTCATATTCATACATATAACAGCTACACCCTCACATCCTCGTTATTACACCCGCCATGCTACTCGAGTGACAAATGAACGATTAAGTTAGTGCGATTTCAAAAATTTGCTACGTTATGTAGTACCCTCATACATCGTACTACCATAGAGTTTGAAGGACTACTATTGCAGCCCATACGTACTCCATACAGCTCACTCCCAGCTATTTCATCCCCAGTCGTTGCCTAGAAAGAGAGACCTCCTAGTTTCATAATGGTTGACCCTCTCTGCTCTTGATAGTGCCATGTGTGATTCATGAAGCTCACCCTGTAAACCCTTTCTTTTCTCCTTTTCACATAAATAAGCAAGTAGACAGAGAAGTTGCTAAGGATGTCTGAGCTTTTAGGCCATGGCCTAAGAATTCATCATAACTAGTAAAAATATAAATAAAAATAAATAAACAATAATGAATAAATAAAGAAAGAAATATATAAATAAATAAATTAAAATAATTATAACATTAAAAATGCTAAATATTGTGAATATTCATCTAAATTAATATATAGGTTCTCGAATTACCATAACCGGTCAAGAACCACTCAAAATGGGTTGATAATGAGCCGCAACGGACCGAACCGAGCTAGACCAGGGCGAGTCGAATGGGCTAAACCAACCCAATCTGGGTTAACCGAAAAATGAACTGGGTTGATTGGGTGGACATGACTGGACCAACATACTCGGACATGGGCCAGCGGGCTGGTGAACAAGACCAGGAAGGTGGATGTGGATGCAAAAGCAGGCAGGTGAATGTGACACGAGCAAATGGGTCGGATAGGGCGGCCGTTTCCCCTTGCCAAAAAATGCCAACAGTGGCGCAGCTGGGGTCACCGCTGGTCAATATCGATGACTATGATGATAAAGATCATGATGGTTGTGGTGATCAGCAGAGTCCAACCAGTGGGTGATTGAAAAACGGATGGAAAGAAGGCGAAATGGCCATGGGTGAGGTGGCATCGCCGGCGGTGGACGTGGGTGGTCCCAAAAGGAAGATCTCGACAATGGGAGGCTTTCTGGGTGGTCAGATCAACCGAAGGTAGTCGCAAAATGGAGATCTTGAACTACAGCAGTGGCGGTGGAAATCGGCTTCAAAAACTCTGAGGTACGGCTAAAAAGCTGGCTGCGAGGCAGTCTTGGAGGTGCCAGTCTAGTTGCTGGGGATGAGCCGAAGACTCGCCACTGGCAAGCCGAAGTGGTGGCTGCGGTAATGGTGGAAAATCAGAAAATCAATGTAAATATCTGAAAAATCAATTGAAGAAAATTAGGGCTAACGTAGAAAGCTCAGTTCTTGCCACGTGGCATGATCTAAATATTCGAGAACTCGTAGTCTAGTAGGACCCACCTATGGGTATATGCAATATACATATGGCAGAATGCTCGGATCAAGACCGTCCAAAGTCGAAACTCTATAGGCGAGAATCGAGGTACGAAGGATCAATAGGTCTCGAATCTTGAAGTCAATAGAGTTGAAATCTACGACTCAATCAGATTGGGCCCATAAGGGCACAATCCGATGATCTAAAATCCCTATGATGCATTCAAAAGAGATACCTTGAAAATCCCAAACAGCTACTAAACATTCCAACAGCCTAGATGTAGGCCTAAAACCCTAGCTAATATATAAAAACAAATCTTTATACCTCAGTATGCACTGAACATTTGCATGTTGGAAATACTCAGCAATTTAGCCTTCTCATCCGGCCATCTAAGCCTATATTAATGGTCTGAACACTTGTATGGCTCGAACTCGTTTGAACCAACTTGATACTGACCCGCATCGGGTAAAACTAAAATCGGGTAAAACTCTAACATGAAATTGGGGTTACACAGAAACTATCGAGGTGGTCAGATTGGCCAAAGCTCGCTTGCCGGTGCCAGAAAATAGTTTGAAGGGTGGTGGCGGCGACAAAAATCAGCTGTAAAAACTCCAACGCCATCGGCAACTGTGGTGTCAGTGGTGGTCGTGAGAGGTATGGATGGAAAGCTGGCTACAAGGCGATCATGGGGGTGCCAGTCCGATGGCTGGGGGTGAGCAAGAGACTCGTCAGTAGTAAGTCAAAGTCCCAGCGGTGCTATAGGTGTAAAGCTCCAAAAATGTGGGAAAGCCATTGAAAATCAAAGGGAGAAAGATAGGGCTGACGTGGATGGCTCAGATCTTGCCACAAGGCATGATATGAATGTTTAAAATGGGACCCACCTATGGGTATATCAAATATACATATGGACGAAAAGCTCGGTTAGAGACCGTCGAAAGTCAAAATAGACTCAAGTCCTAAAAGTTACTTTATATGCAATAATCGAGGCAAGAATGCTAAATTGGCCTCGAACCTTAACACGATCCGTTAAAAATGTACAACTTAATCAAGCTTGGCCCACAGAGGCACAATCTGGTAATCCAAAATCCGTATAATATATGCAAATGAGATGCCCTGAAAATTCTAAACAAATATTAAATGCTATAACGACCTACATCTAGGTAAAACCCTTGCTAACTCATAAAAATCATATATATATACTTCGCGTACACACTAATAACTCACTCTTTGTTGTAGACTAACTTAAGCTATCATCTGCATGTGGTGCATACCCAATCACCATAGCATGCTCATATGGCCATGTAGGCTTGTACTCATGGTTTGAAAATTTGTTTCTTACTTATGGTCTGAAAATTTGTCTGGCTCGAGCTCGCTCGAACCAACTCAAGAATGGCCTAAACCGGGCAAACTTTAAGGGGCAAAATCCTTAACACAAAGCTGGGTTTTACAATCAGTGCCTTTTACTACAAGATCTTACTTATAAATTCAAGTTATTCAAGCTGAAATTAATATTGGAAAGTTGAGCTCTTTATTTTATAACGTTAGCTACAAATGCCAAATTTTGAAAGCTCAAGTTATTCAGACTGGTACTTAATTTAGATTTTAACGTTACTTGACAAATTCTTTTTTGTCCCCCCATTAAAACAGCTTCAAGTGATGCGCGATTCATTTCAGAGGTTCACAAAAGGGCAAGAACACTGATCCTATATTTCCATCATTTCTTATTTTATTATTCACATATTATGGGCCTGTGATCATGAATATTATGCCACAAGAAATGGAAACTTAACTTGTGATTTTATCACTATGTACTGCACATTAGACATGGAAACGTTTTCTACACTACTCTTTATGAGACCAATCCTTCCTGCATGTATACGTCTTCATTAACAACGTTGAAATTGCATTCAGTTTATTATGTTTTTTTGTGAACGTACGCTGAGTGCACCAAAGAATATATGATCTATGTCAACTAATATGTTTTTTAAAAACTATTTTTACGATTAACTGTGCAGAAGTTGCTTCAGGACAATGTGACGGTCAAAAAGGCTGGTTTAAGCTATTAACGGAAAAGCTAGTAAAAAACAACCCACATTTGCAACGGCAAAACCCGTGGCAAATATTAACTATAGGCAATTGACTTTTTTTGCCAAGGTTAGCTGTCACGACAGACAGCAGTTTAAAAATTTTGCCACGGTAGAAACCATTGCAAAAGGTGGGATAATTGTGCTAAAAGTTATAGGGATGCATCCTTTTCAGTGTTAGACTTCAAAGAAACAGATATTAAAGAGCTTTATTTCATGTTTGTAACTGAGAAGAAAGAAACATTAAATTAGGTGCAAACTTAAGAGGACCAAAAAAAAAGTTCTACTTGTCCTTGTAATCATTCTCATCTTCTTCCCCTTCACAAAAATGTAGGCGAATCCAATCTAGAGCACAAACCAAAGCTTCAACTGTGTTTGACCTTAATTTTCCATGGTCACGATAATAACTCTCCTACCTACGCTAAAAGCAGGTTCGAATGCTAAGTGTGGAAAGAGGAATTGTTAAAATATCTTTTGTCATGACCCTTAAGGTTTTTATACTTCAAAGAAGTAGTTTTCCAATAATTTAAAACATCAATTTTGTAATATCTTGTAATCTCATGATTTGCTCATTCCTAAACAGGAATGAAATGTTATGTTTTAATATTGCTATATCTTAACCCATGTGCATCACCCCAATTATTTTGACGACCATGTGCATCACCCCAATTTCAGTTCACCGAAGAACCTAATGAGAAGTGTTACGATCGAGTAGAGCCATGTTTAAAATATTGGTCGGTAAGACTCGGTCAATAAAATTGATCAAAACAACCCGTTTGTCGTTATGAGAATGGAAGATAATATAAAATATACAACAAAATATATCAAATATAAATAAAAGAAAGAAAGAAAATAATTTCACTGAGCACAAGTGTACATAGTATTTATCAGTCCTCTCAACAAAGTCGACTGGGGTTGCAAGAACTACATATATAATTTGAAAAATGTCAGCAACGAGTGTTATTTGTTAGAAAATTAATACAAACTGGTAAATAGGTACTCCATTATCCACATGAACTTATGAAACTTCAGAACTGCCTCACAATGGGTGGTAAGCAAACAAACTTAAACAAGTGTCGACGCACATCCACGGTAATATTCATATTCATACATACAATACTTACGCCGTCACATCCTCCATATTAAACCCGTCACGATACTCGAGTCGTAAAAGGGACAGTTAAGTTAGTGCCACAAATTCCACAAATATGTTGTGTTACGCATACCCTCATACACTGCACTACCTCAGGGTTTGAAAGAGTACTAGTGTGGTCCAAAAATATCTCCATACTGCTCACTCTTTTATTTGTTAAATCTATAAAAATGCGGGTACTTATATAATAGGCTTAGAGAAAAGACTTGTTTCATATATTTCTAATGCTTCAATTTAAAAACCAGCAAGGGATCTCATCTTTGTACTTTTATTAAACATGTGTAGAAAACACTGCTAAATAGCTTGACATTAGACGGATCCGATAGAATACCGCCTATGTCGTCCTATGTATCAAATATGGTTAAACTCATCGTGCACGGAGTCAAGCAAAGATTAAGTGAAGAGAGTCCTATGGACTAGCGATCTAAGCTCCGAGACTCTGTAACTTACATCAAAACCAACTGCTAAGCGAAGAGAGAGTCATATAATGCATGCTCGTGGTGTGTGCTCACATCATCAATACATTGTAATAAATAAAACAGTGCTAACAAACCTAAAACCAAACAAGCTGCACACAAATCGAGACAAAATAATAATAATAATTAATAAATAAATAAATAAACAAAGAAATACACTTATGGATAATTAGATAAATTATAAATACATGAACATAAATAATACCCTAATAATAAAATAATAATATATTACACGGATAAACACGAGTAAATATCAGCATACAATCGTGTTAGTAAACATATAAATAAATAGATAAATAAATATGTACATATATAACTTAATAAATAAATAAATAAATAGTTAATACTCATCAATCATGAATAATAATGATATCATAATTATACAATACTAGAATATATAATTAAATACAAATAAATAATAACACACACATAACGAATAAATAAATAAATCAGTAAATACTATTTAGTAAACATAGTAAGACTAATATTCAAAAGTAAATATACTATAAATAATAACAAATAATCATGTAAGCATTAATCATATACGATAAACATATAAATAAAAAAAATAAATAATAATAGAATAAATATATAAATAAATAAGTAAATATGCTTATCACAGTAAAATATGTTAAATCATGTAAATATATATCTAAATTAATGTATGAGTTCACGAATTATCAATAACAATAAAAAATGGGCTGAAATGAATTAAACCGGTCTGAACTAAGCTGAACTATACCGAATCAGATGGGCTGAACCAACCTGGTATAGGGTAATTGAAAAATGGGATGGGTTGATTGGGCGAACATGAATTGGACTGATAGACACGGACACGAATGAGAGCAGACGAACGCGACACTGGCAAAACGGGTCGGATTATGGGTAGATCGTGCCTGTTGTCAGAAAATGGCAATGGGGGCACGGTGGAGGCTGCCGCTAGTTGGGATCAACGAAGGGGAGGACAGGGAACCTGATGGTGGTGATGATCGGCAATGTCTGGCCGATCACTGGTCAAAAAATCGTTGGGAAGCGGTGGTATTGCTGCTAAGTGTGGCGACGTTGTCGGCAATGATTGCTGCCCTAACAATAGTCATGGGTGGTGTCAAAAGATCACTCATCAAGTAAGGAAGCAGTCTGTGGCTGACTGTAAGCGGTGATTGGCGGTGGCTTGCTCGGAAGAGGACAGAAATTATTTATAACTTCACCGAGCAAGTGTGAGTTGCCGGCAGCGATGGCGGGCAATGTGGAGGTTAGTGCCGGTCTAAAATAAAAGATCTCAGTGAGGGGAAGCTTTCGAAGAGGTCAGCTTCACCAGCAAACACTCACCGGTGTTGGAAAATGAAGGGTGCCGATGACGGCGGAAATCAACTGGAAAAATGCCATCCCCTACGTTGACTACTTCGGAGCTAGTGCTTATGGTGTGTACAAACTAAATAGCCGGGTCATGGCCAAAGCAATCAGGGAGGAGAAGGAAGGCCAGTGTCTCACCGGTGGCCCGCCAAAATGGTCATGGTGATAAGGTGAAAATCGTCTAAAATCATGGGAAAGCCATTGAAAATCAAAACAAGAATGCTAAGTATGATGTGGACGGCTCATATCTTGCCACGTGGCATGATTTGAGCGTCCGACAACTTGTGGTCTACTGAGACCCACCTATGGGTATATGAAATATACATATAGACAGAAAGTTCTAATCGAGGTCGTCCAAATTCGAAACTGACTCGAGTCTCTATAGGCAAGAATTGAGGCAATAAGGCTAAATGAACCTTAAAACCCTGAACTCGATCGAGGGAAAATCTATGACTCAATGAAGCTGGGCCCTTAAGGGTACAATTGGTGATCCCAAATCCCTATAATGTATGCAAATGTGATACCCTAAAAATCTCAAATGGATACTAAATGCCGCAATGGCATCAATCAAAGCCTAAAGGCCATGGCTAACTCATACAAATCATTTGTGTACCTCGCATATATACTAATAACTCATGCTCTAATCATCTACATGTCGGGTTACTATAACATGCTCATATAACCATCTAGGCCCATATTCAAGATTTGAAATTTGGTTTGGCTCGAGCTCGCTCGAACCAACTCGAGATTGGCCCAAATTGGGCAAAACTAAAATTGGGTCAAACCCTAACCCAAAACTGGGGTTTTAAACCACACATTCAAACTTTAATAATATTTATACCTATTTAGCATCTTCGGAGGAAGACAACCACTACCCATTAATGCGCAAGCGTAAAAACAATGAAATTAGAAATATTATTCAAAATATTATAAATTACCAAAAATATAAGTTTCCAAAACATGAAGTTATTACTTCAGTATATTAAATCAAAAGTAAATATGTTCGATAATGAAATAAAATTAGAAATCAACACAAAATAATATGACAACAACACGACAAGAGTACATGTATGTGCAAGGACTCTAGCATCATCCCGTATTCTTGAGCCTAGGCATACCACTTATATAAATATTAAATAGAAAAACAACAGTAATAAGTTACTAGTCCAAAAATAAAATAACTATAATACCAAACTGACATGTAAATTTAATAGCTCATAGAAAAGAAAATAGAAGGGGATAGGAGACAACATGAGAATCACACAACACCCAAAGGAAACTACACTAGTGTGTGACCCACAGTTGATTAAGCAATACTTTTTCTCCTATTCTCTCCAATTCCACCATGCTCAACTCTTCTAAGCTCTAAAGGCAAGCAAAGTACACCACATTAATGACATACACGATAGAATATATATGATAATCGTAAATACTACACCTCTCCCTTTGTGAGAAACTCATTTATGTTGGGGGCAAAAATGATGCAGCAAGAAAGAAATTGAGCTTTGCATCAATCCAATCAACAAGGAGACTTACCCGAAAACAATCTCTAATAATCTCCACTTTCAAAATCGCAAAAATATAACATAATAATAATAGACTTAGGTAGGGAATAATATAATAATAAGCCTATAGAAAGAAGGCAACTTGCAATTGATCTTTTGATTTTGAAAATAACTCAATAGATCTCATCCTCAATGGTTATTAAAAACAATGTCTAAATGACCTAAATTAAATAGGTTGCGATAAAACAACTATTTATCTAGTCCTACGATATAAAATAACTCACCAAACATATAAGTGTAAGACAAGAAGTGAGTCCTAAAAGACTTGGCCTCCAAGCTCTAAACAATCTATCGGTAAGCTTGAACCACAGGACTTATGAACAAAGCTAACCAAATATCTAAAAAGGATCTATATGATGCATGAGTGAAAATGCACCATAAATCGCCTAAATAAACGAACACAAGATAAGGTTTAATTTAGTATAACAACAAAATGATTATATCAAATTGCTAAGGAAATGAAATCAATAATTATATATTTATAGATTGAAGCAAAGAAAAAATAAGATATGTTATGAATCTATGAATAATAACAAAACTAACAATGCAAGAATTACCAAAATCGGATCAACAGATTAAGAATTCTACAAAGTATGGAAAGAGAAAAAAATAGGCAAAAAGAATTACTATACTCCTACAACCGTGTACCGTTAAAAGAAAAATGACTAATCAAAGAATTGGCGACGGAGATATACACCCTCAAAGTTAGGTTGACCCACGGGTACCTCAGTATGCAGCCAACTTTGACGGCAAACTCCAACAAACTCCGGCACTGATGGTGGTGTTGGAAAATTTTCAATGAAAGGATAAAGGGTGGTGGTAGTTTGACAAAATTTGGAGTTCAGGGTAGGGTGATATGTGCTTATAAAGATAAAGTTGTGCATAGGGATACAAAAGGGGAAATATCTTGTTGTATATGAAAACGGAAGAGGTGACATTTTGCCTAACATGAATGCATGCACAGTCAACAAACATGTGTTCACCACGTGGCACTGTCTGTGATGCAACATGATTCTTGGCATCCAAGTGACCACCAACTACATTGTATTTTGTTGAAAAACAATTGACAAGTTAAATAATTTTTGTAATTGACACGAAACTAAAGAAAACTTTATTCTTTGTTTAGTTAGCATGAAAATAATATAAATGACATGAAAATCTTAAACTAGTCAACCTTAATAAAAGTAGTTTATCTCATGTGTTCATACAAAATAAGTATATGTTTAATATGTATTATGTTTAAAATAATCGTTACTACAATTAATTATTTCTTCCATGTACAAAAAAATGTCCACCTTTTTCTGACCATTTTTCGGCCGACCAGCTGCCGGACTCCGCCGGTCGACACCCCCAGCAGCTCGGCCATCCTCCCCTCTTTCAATCGTGACCGACGGTGCCACCAGCCGCGCTGCCCTCAACGTTCTCCGGCGACGGGCACCGCCGCCCCTCTCTGCCTGACCCGTTTACCCGCGACCGTGTCCGCCTGCCCATGATCTCGTCCACTAGCCCGCGACCGCGTCCGCTATCCTCCCAGCCGACCCAACCCATTTTCCAGCCCGGGTTGGTTCAAGCCATTCGGGTTGGTCTGG
>JAVDBV010000870.1:0-12407 GCA_032619315.1 Piper longum
GAACTGGGTGTCTAGGAAATGCCGATCTCTTTACATGGAGAAAAATTCTAATCCATTGAAAAGTGGGACATGTAAGGGTGATCTTCAAACTAAAGATAGGATCAACGCAGTAGAGTCATTCGCGGGAAGTGGACATCACGAAAAAACTGCCTTGGATAACGCGACAGATGCATCTGATGAACTAAGGGGTCTGACAACTATTGTGGCAGCGTATCCCTCATCTGTGGCAGAAATGTTAACTAAAACTGACATATGTTCTTATGGTTGTAAGCCCTTACCTCAAGCTGATTTAGCTGCTGAGAGGTCAAGTCTTTTGTTACTCCATCACGCTCAGTGTATTTTTCTTAGGGCTCAAGTTCTGAAGCATTGCAGGATGTTTCCATTGAAATGTAAACTCCTGAATTTAAGTTAATAACGACAAATGATACAATCAAGAACAGGGATGGTCAACTGTGTGATTCTGCTCAATCTGCTGCTCTGGCTGCTCATTCCCCTCTGCCAACTTTATCTCCCTTGCAGACAGATACCCAGACTATGGAGGGAGATTACGTAGCAAATTATTTTCTTCATTGCCGAAAGATGGGAATAGACAGCGTTGTCAGTATAGTGGTTACATCAGAGGAAGTTAATGGTTTTGAGGAATCCTAACAAATGAATAGTGATGCTTCCACAGATGAAGGTTATCATAGTGTGCAGAAAGTGGTGCTTGACAGTGTTATCTCCACGGGAGGTATCTCAGATGAAGTTAGTGACTTGGAGAACTTAAAACGTATGGATGGTGATTGTACTACAGCCGAATGCTCTAATACTATTCACAAAGTTAAAATGGTGATACTGCTACTCTTAATGTTGACTGTCACTTATTGCCTCTGATTGGTTCTTCTGATGCCATTTTAGGTGAAAGCCTCAACCCGAAGCTGAATATATGCATCTCAAGGGATAAAATGAATGATTCTTGTGTTTCAGCTAAATCCTCAAATTTATCCAGTTTACCAATATCTGCGCTAGAGGAATCAGAGAATCATCTTTGGAGCCAGGAAAACAGTTTTTCTAATAAATGCGGGAACAACTCTGAGTGGCCACAAGGGATAAATTCTGTTCCAGATACCAATTTTCTTAGTGATGCTTGTTTGTCGGTCAATGGTGGAGAAAAGTGTACTGATGTTTCTGCACATATTGGTCCCAAGCGAAAGAAAAGGACTCGCGTAGAGAGATTGAAGGCTGAAAATCAAGTTAACCACAATGAATTTGTACAAGGTGCATGTGAAGGGTTGAGACCGCGAAATGGCAGACGTGGGCACAAGTGCAAGATCAGTAAAGAGGTTTATGACTGCAACATCGAAGGGTATGCATGAATTTCTCCACGAAGGCTGAACAAAGTCTCCATAAGCGCAATCAGTGCACGTATGAAAGCTGTGGCAAGAAGTTCAGATCTCATAGATATGCAATGCACCGTCAGAAGGTGCGTGCATGTTGACGATAGGCCCCTTAAGTGTGATTGGAAAGGTTGTAATATGACATTCAAATGGGCATGGGCTCTAACCGAGTATACTCTAGTTCACACCGGAGAGCACCCGTATAGTTGTACGGTGAAGGGGTGTGGCTTAACATATAGATTTGTATCTGATTTTAGTCGGCATAGGCGTATAACAGGACACTCATAACTAGGCAGTAGGCTCAACTATTGATTCTTTTCTTCTCTATTCACCATTTGTGTTTCTGATTAATCACAGTTCCACTATAGGACTAACTTTTGTTTTGACTCCTCCCTTGGTGAGGTAGGAGTATGCATGCCATTTTCCTCTTTTTTGGTTGTCACTTGGTACTAGTCTATTATCATTTTTTTTGGTAACTAATTGTCTGGTGTTTGATGGTGAGAGGCTGAAATTTCTTGATTATACCCATAACTCATTAGGGTGTCATTTTAACAAATTTAAATATACTGCTTCTGTGAGATCGATAACGACACAGTGTTGAATCTGTGTTTTCTTTTGGTTGGAAGGAATTTGTGGGAATCAAGTTCTTTTTTGATGTAGGACTTTATGTAAAGCAAGTGGGCAGGAGTTTGAATCATTGATTCGGATATCAAATGTGCTCAAACCAAGAAGTTGAGGTCAGATTGCATGTTTGCAAGAGTTGCTACATTCAATTTGTAGTTAATCTGAATTATTATTGACTTTTGAAGTTTGAGTTTAGCTGGCCTCCTTTTCACGGTGAGAACTGGCGCTTTTTGTTTCTTTTTCCGTTCACATCTTGCCGCTACTTCTGTTGCTGCTGCTCCTTTTTGGTGTGTTTTTTAGAAGCGAAAGCATTAAAAAAATGATTAGTTGATGGTCAAAGCTCGGTAGTTTAAAAGTATAGGATCTAGGAATATTCGGAGGCGTTCATTATACAAAAAGAAAAAGGTTTGTGTCAACCTTATTAGGCGCTGACTTTTATGCTTTTCCATAGCTTTGGCATATTATGCTTTCCCCTGACATATAACTTGTTCAGTGATTGACGAATTCACTCAATATCATTCTCACTGTGCTCCTGTTTTAACATGAACCGGGGGAATGTTTTTGACAGTAGGAGTGGTCCGGCTTTCTTTGATATTTGTTAGTCCTATTTCAATCTGGGCTCCACTTATATGTCGGCTGGTTAGTTGGACAATCTATTTTTTGCCTTGGCATTAGTTTAGAAGTAATAATTGATTGTCTAAAAATTTAATAAATCTTGCCTCATTGTCTTCGGGATCTTCATATTAATAGTTTTTAGCCATTTGCAAGATTAGTTTGTGTCTAATATCTAATCTTATAGTATATTGTTTTATTTAATTAGGATTTATCTTTAAAGTTAGACTTAACCCGAATATATATCCAAAAAGAGAATTCAACATAAGGATTTATATTTAGTAAAAAGGAAATTCAAAGTCTTCCTCTTATGAAAAGTAGGAGATTCGACAAATCAAAATATAATAAAACTAAAAGACAATAAATCAAATTATTATATTTAACTTTTCATTTTAATTAGAGACTATTTTTAAAAATCGAAGTGTATCTTATTATTCCATAAGGATTTATCTATAAAATTAGAATTTATCTATATTATCATTTAACTAGAATCTAACTTTAAAAATTGGTTTCTATTAAAATTAAAATTTATCACTAAAATAAGATGCACATGACACAACATCTTGCCTAATTTAATAAACCATTAGGTTCGTACACCAAAAAAAATGTGGTCATTAGTAGAGGTGCTAAACGAGCGAGTGAGCCGAGCTCGACTCGAATAGTTCGAAGTCCGTTCAAACTCGACTCGAGATCGAACGAGTTTTGAATATACATGCTCGAACTCGACTCGAATATTTTTTACGTGTTCGAGCTCAAACATACTTAAACTACGAGGTCGAACCTAGCTCATTCGTGGCTTGAAACTAGCTCGTTTAACTCAATTACAAAAATAAAGTTGACGTGATTTGAACCCACAACATCTTGTCTAATTTAATAAAACATTAGGTTCGTACACCAAACAAAATGTGGTCATCAGTAGAGGTGCTAAACGAGCGAGCGAGCTGAGCTCGACTCGAATAGTTCGAAGTTTGTTCGAACTCGACTCGAGATCGAACGAGTTTTGAACATACATGCTCGAACTCGACTCGAATATTTTTTACGTGTTCGAGCTCAAACATACTTAAACTATGAGGTCGAACCTAGCTCGTTCGTGACTTGAAACTAGCTCGTTTAACTCAATTACAAAAATAAAGTTGACGTGATTTGAACCCACAACATCTTGTCTAATTTAATAAAACATTAGGTTCGTACACCAAACAAAATGTGGTCATCAGTAGAGGTGCTAAACGAGCGAGCGAGCTGAGCTCGACTCGAATAGTTCGAAGTTTGTTCGAACTCGACTCGAGATCGAACGAGTTTTGAACATACATGCTCGAACTCGACTCGAATATTTTTTACGTGTTCGAGCTCAAACATACTTAAACTATGAGGTCGAACCTAGCTCGTTCGTGACTTGAAACTAGCTCGTTTAACTCAATTACAAAAATAAAGTTGACGTGATTTGAACCCACAACATCTTGTCTAATTTAATAAAACATTAGGTTCGTACACCAAACAAAATGTGGTCATCAGTAGAGGTGCTAAACGAGCGAGCGAGCTGAGCTCGACTCGAATAGTTCGAAGTTTGTTCGAACTCGACTCGAGATCGAACGAGTTTTGAACATACATGCTCGAACTCGACTCGAATATTTTTTACGTGTTCGAGCTCAAACATACTTAAACTATGAGGTCGAACCTAGCTCGTTCGTGACTTGAAACTAGCTCGTTTAACTCAATTACAAAAATAAAGTTGACGTGATTTGAACCCACAACATCTTGCCTAATTTAATAAAACATTAGGTTCGTACACCAAACAAAATGTGGTCATTAGTAGAGGTGCTAAACGAGCGAGCGAGCTGAGCTCGACTCGAATAGTTCGAAGTTTGTTCGAATTCGACTCGAGATCGAACGAGTTTTGAACATGACTCGAATATTTTTTACGTGTTCGAGCTCGAACACACTTTGAACCCACGACTTTGAGGTCAATGACTTGATTACCTATCATGTCAACTATCTCACATTTTTGTTATTATATTATATATAAATAAATATAATTAGCTACAATTAAACTTATTAATATATATATATATATATAATATAATATAAAAACTATATTATTATATTATTTTATCGAGCGAGTCGGGTTACGAGTCAAGTTCGAGTCAAATTCAAATTATAACCGAGTCGAGTCGAGTCGAACACGGCCTTGCTGAAGCTCAACTCGTAGGATTCGAGTTCGAGTCGAGCATTTAAATATCGAGTTTCGAGTCGAGCTGAACCGAGCCGAACGCCAAATGCTCACGAGCTGGCTCGATCAATTAGCACCCCTAGTCATTAGTTACAAAATTATTTTCAACCAATGATTGATAGAAAAGGTTAAACGTTGTGACTAAACTTCAAAATAATTCTCTAAGGCATCCATTATTATCTTCTAATAACTCCAAGTCTCCAAAGTTAGTGTTTGGAAAGTGTTACAATTTGTCACTTTAGGATGATTTTTTAAGATTAAGTTTAATAAAACAAAAGAAAATTGTAAAAACCTTATGGATTATTCATGTAGCGCCAATTATTGCTTTTTCATTCTTCATTTTCTAAATGAATTCCCTTGCAACATCTAATTTAGACTATTTAGTCAGATAGAAGTTAAATTGAAGGTGTAGAGAGTGCTATCCTCCCCCTTCCGGTCAAGGGTCAGTTTCATTAAAAAATAAATTAAATATATGAATACCAAAATTACAATTTGTATATAACCACGCGCATGCTCGCGCGCAAACACACACACACCCGTATACATATATAATTTTATAGTTTTCAGCTACTTATTATTATTGCATTTCACACACATATACATATATAATTTTATAGTTTTCAACTACTTACTATTATTGTATTTGATTATTCTTATATATTTCTGGAGAGTGCTATCTTCCTCTCGTGGTCAAGGGTCCGTTTTGGGGATTGATAATTTTTTTTTTGACATCAACAAACTTACTTTTACAATTTTTAAAAATACAGTACCTAATAAACATTTTGATATTATTTTTATTACAATAATTTTGATAATTAAAATGAAATGGTTTAAATCTTTAAATTGAGTTAAAAATTTATAAATATCTTATTATATATATATATATATATATTTGGAGTATTAAAACTCACTAAATTACTTCAAATAAAAGGTATATCTTATATAAGTTATATATAAGGGCTCGTACCAAAATCACAGGTCGTAAGACGAAGTACACGGAATCACATATACAACTATTAGGTATCAGCACACATTACATGTTATTTGTGCAAAGTTATGAATAACACATTACATGAAAAACTATATATTAAGGAAAGAAAACAAGAAACCAAATTTCCCAAAAGTCCCACGTCACGTACCGCTAAAGTACACTCCCACCCTCGCCGGAAAATCACTGGCCGGAGGACTAGACAGGCGCCGTCCGGCTTCTTGCGACCGCCTCCTCGTCTTCCTCGTTCTCGCCGGACATCTCCTCTAACGACTTCCCCTTCGACTCCGGCACCAAGAATGTGAACATGAACCCCAAGCAATTACACACAGCAAGCACAAACAATGCATTCCTCACTCCAATCCCCGGCGGGTAGCCATGATCAGTGTTCTTGCGGTTCTTGTCCTGAGCCGCATACAAGAACCCGAATGCACCGATGATCGCCCCGGCTTTCCCTGCGGCTGCCGATATCCCATGGCAGGTCGACCGGAGTCTCGCCGGAAATATCTCCGCAGGGACTATGAAGGTCGTGCTATTTGGACCGAAGTTGGCGAAGAAGAAGGTGAGAGCATACATGATCACAAATCCGGTGTGATTGTCATTTTTCCAATGGTAGTAAGGGAATGCAAGTGCGAACATGAATACTGTCATGAAGAAGAAGCCCATCAATTGGATCGTGAATCGGCCGATTTTGTCGATGAGTGCGACGGTGAACCAGTACCCGGGGACGGTGCCGCAGAGGGCTATGAGGGTCTGAGCTCGAGCAATTCGGAACACCTCTTCAATGGCGTTCATGGTTTCGGGATGGGGGAGCCAGCCGACGGCGGTGAAGATGTCCTTCTGGAAGAGGTTTTGGCTGTAGAAGGCGATGTCGAGGAGGAACCAGGTGGTGGTGGTGCCGAGGAGGTGGAGGCCGTGACGCCCGAGGAACTCGCGAGAGAAGAGGCCGAAGTTTTGGCCGGGGGCTTCTGTTATTTGCTCTACCTTCTCTTGTTCAGCTTGGATTTCAACTTGGAGGACCTTTTTTAATTAACATAATTATATTAATTAGTATTTATTAAAACTACCTTCCTCCCTACCATACCAAGCAATATAAACTTTACTTTTAGATAGAATTATAGGATGTAAACGTTTCTGTTGTGGCTCGAATAATAACATTCACCATAACAATTTATTATTATTATTTTTTTACCATAACCAAATCATTAATCAAGTTTATAAAATTGTACCATAATCAAAATTTTACCATCACCAATAGTTCAATTTTTATCATGTTATATATCACATACTTTTTACTCACCAAATATAAAATATTCTAACCATCTAAATTATAGTAATTATGAAATAAGTAAGAAAGCAATTTAAATTGATAACTCATGAAGATAAACTTTAAAAATCAAATATTTTAAGATTAAAGTCAAGTAGAGATGAATTTTATAGTTATTTAAAATAATTAAATAAAGATGACTTAAAAATCCTTTTATCATTATGATTTATAATTGACGTAACCGAATTTTTATGTTACCTTATTATTTTTTTCTAATTAATTCGAATATGTTGGTAAATCAAAAAAAAAAAGAAAAAGAAAAAAGAAAGGGGCTCATTGATATTGATCCTATTTTAAAAAAAATGATTAGAAGACATCAAAATAATGGTGGTTCTGAATTCAAACACCTTGGTCATGTCGGATGCGGCCTGTTTGGCGTTCTTGGCCACGAGCGCTGTGTAGCGGGCGGTTTCCGGCATCTTCATCCGCCAGTAGTAGGTGACGGCGGCGGGGATGGCCCCGAACATGAGGATGATCCGCCACACGTAGTCTGCCTGCGGCGCCGTGGAATGGTTGGGGTTGGTGGCGTAGTCCGGCATCTTGAACCTCGCCTCGAACGCCGCCGAGACGATGATGGCCACCATCCCGCCGGCGAGGATCCCGAAGCCCTGCATGGCGAACACCGCCGCGATGAACGCGCCGCGCGTCTTCTTGTTCGCGTACTCCGACATGATGGTCGCCGACAGCGGGTAGTCGCCGCCGATCCCGAAGCCGAGCCAGAAGCGGAAGAAGCACAAGGTGGCCATCACGGCTTTGGGCTCGAAGGAGAAGGAGAGGCCGGAGGCGAGGGAGCAGATGACCATGAGCATGAGGGTCATGCCGTACACCCTCTTCCGGCCAAGCTTGTCGCCGAGCCAACCGAAGAAGAGCTGGCCGGAGAGCGTGCCACAGAAGGCGACGCCGTTGACGGCGGCGGAGACGTTGGGCGGGAGTGTGCCGGGTTTCGGGTTGCCGTCGACGTGGTAGTAGATGCGGCCGAGGAGCTTGGTGACGAGGGAGATGCAGAAGAGGTCGTAGGCATCGGTGAAGAAGCCCATGCCGGCGATGACGATGGCGGTGAAGTGGTACCATTGCGTCCTCGCCGTGTCCAAGGCGCTCAGCACCTGCAATTGCTGCCCGCCGGCCATGGCTCTGCCGGAGCTCCGGGTAGGTCCAACTAGACTCAACCTTTCGTTATTGAAAGACAAACACAATTAGAAGTCAAATTGAAATTTTGTACCTGTCAAAAATAAAATTTTTTCCAATTAATTTCACCTATTTAGTTTGGATTTCAACTCAAATGAAGCAAACACAAACTTACATATAGCTAGTAATTCATGTATTTTATTACATTTTTATTTTACATATTTTTTTATGAAAATATGTATAATTCATTTATTTAGGTCAAGTTAGATGAGACATTGTATGCATAATATTTTATTAAGGTCATGCTAGATGAGACATTAGTTAGATAGAGATGACACTCTCAAGACCAATACAGGTCAAGGACAGCTAGAAGAAAAGTATTGTTTGACTAGTTCGATGGAAGTGTGGTTGGCCACATGTTTTCGTCTTCTAATCCACTTCTTCCTCTTTGTTTATGTTTTTAGAAAAGTCAACTCTTCAAAGAGAAAAAAAAAACTAAAAAAACACTAATAAGAGAAAAAACTTTCCATGGGCTCCTTCTTCAAAATGCTCCACACACATATAATGGAGTCTTTTTTAACTACAAATTAATAACCTCATAACAAAAAATACCGATATACATGACTGATATATCATCAATTGAATTGATTGTTATAGAAGTTGAGCAAAATTGACAGACAAACTTACGCGTTATATTCAAGACAAATATGTCCAAACCCTACTATTTAATGGTCTAGTGGAACCAAGAAAATATATTTTCATACTAAGAGCAAGGGGTTGGCGCCACCATGAAAGCAACAAGGGGAACAGGAGTCCATAATGATACAAAAATATTTGCCTTGTAACATGAGGTTTGACTTGTAGTATGAGAAGGTGCCGTATAATATATAAATTATGGAGAAGACGTTTTAAACATGAAAAAAACAATCAATGGGTAACAGAAAACTGGGGAATCTCTTGATGGGTTTTCTCCAAATAAGCAACAAAAAACCAGAGAAAAACTTCAGAGATTTTTTTAGGTTGCTTTGGCTCTGTTTTTTTTATTCCAAAACCAAAAAACATGATAAGATAATAAACGCAAAAAAAGCTGTTAATCCATGCTGAGCCATGGCAAAGTTCTTGATACGTTCATACGACGGAAAAAAGGCGAAAAAATTGGAAGTGGCCTCATTGATTTTTCAACTCTACCCACACCACGAGGGAAAAAAATTGCAAGAAAAACATTTATACATGTTGGCCCTACGAAAGAAAGAACACCCAAAAAACAAGGAGTGGTCCAAGAATAGGAACAAAGGAAGTGTTTTAGTACCTTGAACCTTTGAATACAAACTAGCCTTCAACAACACACCTAGCTAGTCAAGGAAGGAAGAAGGGTGGAGATTGCATAGAGGGAGGAACGGGACTTTGTGAGTTTAAGTAGAGAGAAGACTAACAGTTGCTGTTACAGCATTAACAGAATATACGACCGGCATATGCTATAGTAATAAACAAAGTCAATGCTCGTTGATTCTGCAGGAGCTGTAACAAAAGAGTCTCGTAAGACAAAAAGACCCTAGCTCCATGTTTGAAGGTCAAGTTTACCCAATCAGATTAATCCCATCCTTGCATTAAGCTTTTTATTGAGAAGTTGGGGGAGATTTCCATGCTCCTTCCAATGGACTTATTGATAAAGCTATGGAGCTTGTCTGGATTTAAGCCGGTGGCCCTCATCACAGGTAATGTGGATGTGTAACATAGGCCAGTGTGATGCAGATGGAACGTGGCCGATGTTTGCTTGTTTTTTTAATTTTTTTTAATATAGCAATGAACGTATAAATCGAATAAAATTGTTTTTTTAATGTAACATCGAATGTTTTACTTACAAAACGATTAATTTTATGATTATATATCCTGTCCATACTGCCATACATATTCTACGGTTGTGGTCACATCTGTGGTCACATCCAATTAATATATTCAACGGTGTGGATCCAACCCTAGAATATATTCAATAATGAATATATATATATATATATATATATATATATTCAATGATGATATTTATTTATTTATTGACATACAATACCGCAATTCACAATCACAAGTACCGCTATGCCAAGACAATTTCCAGCACACCCGACACCACAAATACTGCTACCCATACACGGTACGTCGAGTTCTCGGAATCCCACCGAACTTGACAAAGTCACCAACCCTAATGTCGACGCTGATCAATTACGGAACCTAGATTCCAACCTTCTTTTAAACACAACGAATAAAGAAATACACAAGTACTCATACCCCTGACTACTTGCTCGTTGTGGACATGTAAACCCCACAACGTGGTCTTCCCAACGGGAAGACCATGAGATTAATGAGAACCCCCTCTCACAAATAAACCTCACAACACAACCCTAAGTCATTCCCCTAGAGCAAATCATTACATGCAATCCACTTAGCCTGAAAAGCAAGACAGGTTGTCGAACAAGTATTGTGTACCTCGATCTCCTGGATGGCGACTGCTCCAAACAATGTGTAGAGTTCCAGCCCCTTAACATGAAGGTCTGGTTGTAGCAACTCCACCGTTTGCTCCTGATCTCGGCAAATGCTTCTCCACGCAACACTTTCACACAATCTCCCACCCGTCCTCTCCACAACTTGAGTCTGTCCTCTCAAAGTGCAGAAAACTAATTGCCGTCCCCTTCCTTGAAGACACCAGCAAATATATATAGATATCTTTGCTCGTGTTTATCTTAAAGTTGCCAAGATACTCCTTGGATTTGATAAAGCTTCATCTCCAAGGTAATTGCATTATCCACATCGCCATTGGATATAGGAGATCCCAATTCTTACAAAGACGTGTTATCTCCAAGTTAGTTGTAATAAACTTCCAACGTCCCAAGTTGGCTGCACTGCTAGACTCAAGCTCCACCCATGGCTTGACCAACTCCAGCACTCGAACACCAGAATTCAACCCTCCCGGCGCTATGGCAAATTTCGACCTGAATGCCAAAATCCGAGCACCGCTACTCATCGGCTCTCGGTACCGCTACCAATTACCTCTATTCTCTATTGCTCCTACCGCAACCCAGTGCCGCTACTTGTACTGATCATGCCAAGATCCGGTACCGTTTGCTCGACATGCCGCTCGGCACTGGTGATCGGTACACCTGGTCCATGCTCAAAACACCTGATCGGTCACGCCTGGTCCATGCTCGGTAGGTCTGATCGATCATGCTCAACCCATGCTCATGATGCCTAGCCCTGATGCTCGGTCACCAACACCCATTATGAGGTCTCTTGGTCTCGACATGGCCACATGCTCAGAACACCATTAGCGGTACATATGCCGCAATGGATTGTTGCTCCCCGACAGCCTCATGCACCTGGTTTTTCACCTGCAGCTATAACACAGATTAGTGTGGCCAATTGTTTTCATCACCGAGATAGCTCCAATTACACCTCTTGGACACGAGAAATCTAGGAACAACCACCAAACCCTAGCCCCGTCTCGTCCTATGGACTAGACCCGTAACATCTCTCCCCCACCAATGAGACCTGATGCCCTCATTAGAAGGCTAAGTCCCTCCCAGTACTTCCTGACCCTCCTCTCGAATTGCCATAAGTCCCTCTCACTCTCCTAGCTAGCTTCACTTCTCGGCTCCCCTCTCCATTTTATCAGATACTCCATCCTCTCATTGGTAGCACCCCGGCTGACTTTTCTGTGCTGCAAAATTTTCCCCACCTTCTTCTCATATTGTTGCAGTAGAATTGGTGGAGCTCTCTTCAGACGAGCTCTCCTCGAATTGACCCATGGTTGCATGAATCGGAATCGGAATCGGAATCGATTTTCCAAAGAATCGGAATCAAAATCAGAATCGGTCTGAATCAGCCAAGAATCGGTTTTTTTGAATCGGTCAGGAATCAGAATTGGAATCAGTCCGAATCGGAATAAAAAAAATTTGCACATTGCACGGCTGAAAAAAAAATTGCATCCAAATAGCATCCAATTATACATTAATCAGCTCAAAAAACATCAATTTGCACATCAATTTTAAAAAAAATTCCAACTTTAAATTCCAATTTACAAACTCGGTGCAAACCGTCAGCGGTGGCGATATTCGAGTCTGCTGGCCGGCCACCAGTCGG